>PVKH010003794.1:0-24343 GCA_004027955.1 Chaetophractus vellerosus
TTTATTTCTCATTTCTTTCTCAACTTTGCTTTTCTCTCCCTTTCTCCTGTTTCTGTTCTCCGTATTTTTGTCTCTTGCCCAGCTCTTTTCCCTGCCTGTAGGTCTGCTGTCTTTCCTGCCCCTCAGTTGCCTGCCCAGCTCCTTGCTTCTCAGTCCCACCCCCATCGTCTCCGCGATGTCTCTGGCTTGGTGGGGACAGTTCTGGCTGGCTGCGTCCTGTTTGGGCATGATAAAAAATAGGTGAAGAGCAGCAGGAGTGCTGCGTATTGTTTCCTCTAGTCTTCTTTGAATTGATATTGCTTCTTAAAAAAGAGGTGAGCCAGAGACCAAACCTGTTTCCTTTGTGGAGGGATGAGAATAGGAAAACGAGTTCTGAGTATGGTCATGGTGAGGCAGATGTTGAAGATGAGGGGGGCTAAGGAGTCCTCAGTTTATTTGAATTAGCTGGATTGTTTTTTTAATTGAGAGGAAAACCTTGAGCAATAATTAAAACTCGTCTAAGGCAAATGATATAGGAAAGGTTCAAATGTGTCCCCTGGCAGCCTTCTCACTCTTATCACCATGCTTTTCCAATTGAGGGCTCAGGCATTCTTAGCCAGCCATCTTCTTGCCACTAAAACATAAGTCACTTCATGGGATTGTTTTAGTAGCTTACTGATCATGAACACTTATCTCTGCTCAACTTGGGTCAATGAGATGATGCTATAGTGCTAATGGTTGAATTGGCTGATATTCCTTCAGACCCTGCCATTCCATTCAGAGTCATAATCTCCTGGAAAAACTGAGCTGGGGGAAGGGGGAGGTACCTCAGCACAGCTGTGAAGGAAACCGTCAGGGGTAGGAGAAAGCTATAGGGCTGACAATCTTGTCAGTTATAGAGCTGATGGCTAAGCTGTGAAGTTGATTCAAAGAGGGCAAAAAAAGAGGGCCTCCACTCTATCTAGCCTGCCTAAACTCTGTCCCCCAAAGATGTCAAGTGCATCTTGTCACTTTTTAGCTGGTTATCAAATACTGTTGATAGAATGGATATGAAAGGATTGAAGTTAAACAAATGGAAAGTCATCCTCCCTGACCAACCAACCTTGGCTCAAGTGTTCAAACCACGGCTTTAATTTTAAAAATGTAAAATACCACTTACTTTTATGTATGCATCATTGTTCCCAAGTTCTTTAAATAAACAGTATCTGGCCCCTGCCCTTAAAAGAACTTGCAGTCTATTAGTAGGGCATTCTTGCCTTCTTATATCTATTATTTCTAGACATTTAAAAAATATACAAAACTGATTTCTCATGAGAGGTGTTGACATACTTGTTTTCCAGTAAAATGCTAGATCTTCAAAAAATAACTGCCATTGGATTTTATCTCAAATAGAAAAGACTTTGTTTACACTTTTCTCTGAGACATTTTGTGAAAAATCTAACACTCTGATGAAATATGTGACATGAAAAAGGATTTGTTACTTGGGGACTTTTGAATTATTCATTTGTGGATCGAATTGCTTTTAGCAAAATAAAATGTGAAAAATAAATATATCATTTTATTTTATTAAGTTTAATATATTCTACTAGCCCTGTTAAGAAGGGATTCTTTTTGAATTCATAATAAATAGATGATAGACTTTACCAATTTCAAAGTGGAACAGAAATGAAATCCATTGGGGGTTTCTGCGTCACACAGACTAATTTCCAAATTCGAGTAAAACTTTGATTGCCATTGTTTAAATTCCAATGCCACTGGAATAATCAATCCTCTAGAAAACAATTTAAACTGCTTATGAGAATATTGCTAATGAAATGACTACACACATCCAGCTGGCTTAAAACTACAGATGTTTAACAAGAAAATCAGAAAGATTTACTACAACTGTTGTGGTTTTGCTTCACTTTCCTTTTATTCCAAATAGGAAATAAGAATGAGTATGATAATTAACTTCCCAAGGTTGGTATGAGTATGAAGTGAGTATTCTTAGGACAAAAAAAAAAAAAAAAACTGAAGGAAAAATATGTCACATAAATTTGCAATATAATTTACATCAGTGTTCCACACTGAATGAATAACAATAGCTAAATCTACAAATTTCAGGGAATATTTCTTTAAAAATCTAATTGAATTCTTTAAAAATGACAGAATTATGCATCAGTTCATCAAAAATACCCTTGAGCACCTATTGAGTGCTTAGGAAACCTAACAGAACCAGTGCATGCTGGAGCATGGAGGCTGGTTCTGTGCACACACACCCTGCCAAGACGTGTCCCAACCAAGGAAGGGGTGCTGAGCTGGGTCCAGCACGCAGTTCCACCAAAGGACAAGGAGGATGACTGTTGTTTTCCGCTTACGCCAGTGGACTCTCTTCCCAGGTTGCTACATTCCAGATAATAGAATACACTCTAATTTAGAATACTAATCTGTATATCATGTGGACCCTCTTTTGAACTGTTACATTAATCAACACTGCTACTGTGCAAAGGGAGAAAAACAAACCTTCAACTCATCCCCGAAAGCAGGATGAATCCCAAATGCAGTTGGTTGCAGCTCTACCCTTCTCCCCACTGATTTTTTTTTCTTTGATTTCTTTTTCTTTTTACTGTTTATTGGGTTTTTGTTCTTTTGATCTTTAACTGGGAGTGAGGGGCCCTTCCCTACTTCATTGGTGAAGTGCAAGTGAGGACAGAAGGTTGAGAAGGAGAGAGGAGACTTTCCAGTTTGTCTTGCCTTCCTTCCCCCCCAAGTGAGAATGAACAGCCATGTGCACCTATAAAGCACAGTGGCTGGACAGTCAGCAACTCTGTGAAAATGAATAATAGTTTCTCATCACAAAGATACTTAAGCTCGAAGTCCTGTGTATATTTATCTGTACTGAGAAGTAAGATGGATAGAGGACAGTCAAAACAAAAACAACTTTCCAGGTACAAGCTCAGTTGTTCTGTGACTGAATTCTGTTACAGCCACATGCTTCCTATTTTGTTTAGTGACACATACACCGTTGAATATTTGAGCGAGGTTAGTCTAGTTAGGAGAACGGCAATTCATCTCAACATTGTCTATCCTAGTTGGCAAGGTAAATGCCAATGTATTAGTTTCAGGAACCAGCAGAAATAGGGAAAACTGAGTTTTACTCTTATCGTCCTACATCATAAATCGTTTTCACTTGCAGGGCCTACCCTAAACTAAATTGAGAAGATGAAAACATATGCACCAATTACCTTTCCTCTGTCCATCTTTCATTGCCACTTCCCTGCATCCTATGTCATGCTGACTAGGGGCCTGGTGGCAAAACCACCTGCTGGATGCACAGGCCCAAACACCATGGTTCACCAACTAGGTCTTCTGGAATGTACTCCATGTTTTATGCAGGTCCCAATTCCCTTCCCTGTATCCCAGGTTCTCAGGAGTCATACTACAAGACTGTCTTGCTCAGCTCATCTAATTATCTAATTTTAGCCTGGTACATGGTAGGAGGCATTTAGCAAGTATTAGTTCAGTGTATGGTGGTTATTGTGTTCAATCGTTAAGCCTCCAAGATAACATTTGCATTTCAACATCTGCCTTCAATAATGTAAAGTGAGCAATGAGGAATTCAGGTGAGACAATCAAAGAATATCTTTTGGGGTAAAGGAAGCTCTTTCATAACCCTTAAATTACAGCAAAGATGTAGTATCACCTGCACTTAAGCTTTGGTCTGACCATAGTATTTAAATTTATTTACAATCTTTCTAGTGATAGCAATCAGTAAGATTAACTGACCCAGATTATTGTGTAACACAACGTAAGAAATTCAATTCTCATCCGCACTACATTTTTTATTACTCTGTCGATGCAGAGGCAAAATTTGCAGCAGAGACAGTTCTGTTTATACTTAATTACAAAGAGCTGTCTTAATATCAGAAGCTACTATCTTAATTTCATCTCCAAGAGGTTGAATGCTACCTTTGATTGTTCTTTATGAAATAATACAACAGAAGTCCTAGGTCCAGATCTTGGGTGTGTGGTTATTCTTCCCCAGAAGCCATTCAAGTGGCTTCCAATTTGTAAGGATACAATAAAGCTTGAAATATAATCTTAGAGTAAAACAGAGGTAATAAATGGGATGTAATTCGTTTCACCCTGAATTTCAGCTGAGGCTCTGTAGTGCCAGGGGAGGGGAAGAACTAAGTTGTGATGGTGGGAGGGATCCCCAGAATTCCCATTGGAGACTGCCTCTTTGGAGTAAAAAGAATTTCTGTCTCATTCAGTTCTAACTATAGAAGTTCCTACCTACTATTGCATACAGTCTTCCTGCAATAATTAAATACATTTAGTGAAGGAAGGGGATAAACTTCTTACACACATGGGTGATATATATCTCTTGCTGGAAGAATTCCATAAATGGAATTATATTAGAAATGCTATCAGAATTTTATACTAAAGTACATTGTAGTAAACATTAGATTTATCTATGCTTTATCTCCATGATATCAACAGAAGAAATGGAGAATAATGTGTCTTAGAGTTGAAAGCAGTGAAACAGAAAACTTTGGTAATAAGAACTCTTGCTCATGCTTTTAGTGGGCCACCAGAAGAGGCAAACTAAATATGAGAATAGCTCTGGTTATTTAATCATAGCTTCAGGCTGCTCAAAAAAAAAAAAAAAAAAAAAAAAATCTCAAGTGCCCCTTCCGAGTGATTAAAGTTTGTCTTTACAATATGGTAGAGGAACATATTTTTTGGTACTGTATACAACATAGCTATGTTTTATATCATCCAGATTATTTTCTCTATAAACATGCAGTATCAGGTCTAATTCGATGGTTCGATGGCAGGTAACAGAAAAAGATAAGCCACACTGTCTCAAGGTTAAAAAAATACGCCTGTGTTGGCTGCTGTACTGAAAAGCTGGAGATCATCTGATCAGGATGGCTCAGAGGGTGATCAGGATCCAGTCCCATTTGTTCTCTGGACTCTGCTTTCCTGAGAGTTGGTTACTTCTAGTTTATATGTGATAACAAGATGGCTGACAACAGCTACTTGCCTATATCTTCCTTGGTTCAAAGCCCAGAGAAAAGAAAGCATGTCTGTCTGTTAACATCACAAACAAGGCCTTGGCCTACTGCTCACTAACCCCAATATATTCATGCCTGAGCAGTCACCGTGACCAGGTGGCTGTGCCACCCTGTTTGCCAGGCTTGACTTCTCTGCCCAGCCCTGGAGCACATGGGCAGAGAGTGGAGAAAAGACTGGTTTCCCAGAAGAAAAGTGGAAATCATTACCAAAGAATAACAGCTACAGATGACCAGACAGTTCATAACCACTAAAGGTCATTCTGAATACATCCAAATAATATAATAATATAATCAATGCATGGAAGTAAAGACTTACTGTAGACATTTGGGCTGCCATTATTCACATTTAAATTCTTTTTTCTCCTTTTCCCCAGCTTTATTGAGGTACCATTGACTTACATAAAACTGCACATATTTAAAGTATAAATTTGAAGAGTTTTCACATAAATATGCATCTCCAAATCATTACCCAAATCAAGATAATTAATGTATCTATTATCCCCCAAAAGTTTCCTCATACCTTCTTGTAAACTCTCCCTCCATGCTCTGTCCATTCCAGACAAGCCTTAATCTGTTTTCTGTCACTGTTAGAATAGTTTGCATTTTCTAGGTTTTATAAAAATGGAATTATACTTTAGGTACTCTTTCGTGCCTAGGTTTTTTACTCAGCATAGTTATTTTGAAATCCATCCAAGTCATTGCATGCTTCACTAGTTCATTTCTCGTTATTGCTCAGCAGTATTCCATTGTATGGATATAGCATAGTTTGTTTATCCATTCACCTGTTGATGGACATTTGGGTTGCTTTCAGTCTTTGGCTATTACAAAAAGATCTCAATTGATAAACCTTTAGTTAAAACTGTAATTTGTTTTGTTTAATAATGATTAAATTATGTGTGAGTATAATGTTTTACTGCAATACTTAAAAAATTAGTAATGCAATTTTTCCCTTTTTCCTTTCCAGATACTGAGGAGAGCAGATAAAAATGGTAAGACCAAAAGTGTACAGTTTTCTTTTTATTAATCTCCTGTCTTTTAGAGCACCTTATATAGAAGACAAAGGGCAAGAAATTGACAAAAAGCGTCAGTCTCTTGTACTTGTAACAGCTTTAGGCAAGTTTATACCTCAAAGATGGTCAAATGAGAAGTTGGCAGAGGGATTTACATTTGACTGGAAAATGGCATTTATGCTCTTAAGTAAGGAGCTTTGTCATACTTCAGCTCTTGCTCTTTCCTTTCATGCTTTAAATTAATATTAATGTAATAACAGCTTCTATTTATCAAATGTCTACTGCATGTCAGACATTGGATCAAGTGTTTTGCATGCATTATGTCTTAGAGTAACGGGGATACAGAGCTAGGACTTGAACCGGGGTCTGAGTGACACGGAAATCTGGACTGTCCACACTGTACTTCATAGTTGCCTTGGGGCTGCTACTGCATTTTAAGATGGTTGCCAGGAAGTAGGCATTGTCAGACTTATCTCTACCCCATGGCTCTTGGCCATAGCTCCCATTGAAAGTATATGCACTGGGATTGATAAGCAATACAGAAAGAAGAGTGGGAGCCAGCAAACCAGAAGGAAAAATTGCTCTGTCAGAGGTACTATAGTTTAACTTATGCCTGCACAAAGTCCAATTATAATCTGTTATAAGCAATATCTTTTGATTTCTTTATTCCACCAGAAATTCTGTACCGTAGAATAACAAGTCAGAGCTTATTAAATTTGTCCTGCTGGTATTGGATAGTGCTGTAATTGTGGTACAGTTTTGACAAAACTTTCTGTCTTGAAGTCCCATTTCTTAGCTGTGGGGAGAGATTACAGTCAATGTCCAGATCTGATAGTTTAAAGACATGTGCTGTAGTCTAGTTAACCATTAAACAGCCAGATCAAGAGGAACTTTGGTGATACTAGGCATCTTTCCACAAAGCAGAAAAAATTTCCTCAGAGGAGCAATAGTGTCCCAAGCCCTGATAATATTTAACCGTGACTGTCTATCTAAATGTTTTCTCAAATTATGCTCTGGTTATTGATGTGTTATTAATTCCAGGCTTTTTTTTTTCCCACTTGAAGCACTTTTTAAAAAACGTAGTTAGAGGTAATGGTGCTATCGTCCTGTCTTCTCATCCTCACCTTTATCTTGAGTCTGATATTCAGAAGCAGGGCATCTAATGCACATTCAAATAGCCCATCAGTCTCCAGGACACCTGCCTCTCATTTCAGCAGCCCTTTCCAATTCAGAAATGCCTCATCTCCCTCTCAGCGCAAGGCTCTAGTTATCTCCGGCTGTATCTTCATTTCCTTGGAATCCAAGGTTCTGATTCAGGGCCACTATTATCTTTCTATCTTTCACTCTTCTTTCCACCAAAACTTCCCCCTTGTTGGCCTTTTATCATAATCCACCATCATATTTAAAGACACCTGACAAAGCAGTCCAGCTGATTTAGTGACTGATAACCTCATGTGTTATACCATGTAGAGTGGCCCTGCTCAGTTCCATGTTTCCTCACCTGCCTCCTCCCTTGGTTGACAGCTCCCCGCTCCTTTCTCCCTTCCCTAATGCTTGATCCTAAGGTGCTGTCAGCGCCACCTGCCCTTGTGCTCTCACCTCCCACAGTCCTCACCACACATCCTCCCCTGCAGCCCACCGAAGTGCTAGAGGTTCCTGGAGCATCCCACCTTCTTGCAGGCCTCTGCGATGTTGTCCCTGTGTTGACCTCTGCCTTCCCACCCTTAGATAGCTAGAGAGTGCTCATGTATTGTTTACATTCCTGCTCAAAAAGCACTTTATCTGGGACGCCTTCTCCCGCTCCCCGTGCAGGGCCCTGCCCTCTCTCCCCGTACTCTCATGGTGGAACCCTTAGAGTGGAGGACTGCAGTTGTTTGCTGGAGATTCTCTTCTAAGGCAAACACTCCTCTCTAGAGAAAAAGACATGTCGTATGAACAGACAGTGAGCCTGGCGAGGACTCGGTGCTCAGTGGGATGTTCATTTAATGAATTAATATTGATTGAGAATGTTCTGCTCTGTTATCCATCTTCCTCTGTCTATCCACTCTTCCTCACACTTCTCTTCCCTCCTTACTCTTTTCCCTTATTCTCGGTGTAAATTGTGCATGTGGCAGGGAACGGGGTTGCTGGGGAAGTCAAGGAGTTACTCAGGGACCATCTCCCAGCCCTCATCTACGTCCTTCCTTTTCTAATCCTGCTTGTTTGTGTGCAGGTGTTTGGTATGTTTCACACGTGTTTGTTTGCATGCAGGTGCTTTGTATGTTTCCATTTGTGCTTGTTCACATGCAGGTGTTCAGTATATTTTTATTTAGCAAAAAACTGCAGGTAGCCAGGGGAGGCGTTAAACCTTAACAAGCCCCAGCTGCTTGTCAGGGTACACTGCCTGCTCATTAGTAGAGCGCCCCCCCCCCCAGCATATAAAAGCTCAGCACTGCATCAGTATAGTTGTCTCTCATCGCCTACCCCAAGAGGGGCACACAAAACTGCCATCCACTGATATCTTCGGAGGCTGACCCCAGCAGTTGGCCTCCTCGGGGATCGGTCAGGTGGGAGTTTTTTCTCCTGCTCTTTTGGATGCTTTGTTCTATTCAAGCAATGAAGTGGTCATTTGCTGGGAGCCTCTGTTTTTGCCTGAATCTGTGTTCCCATGATGCACCATATAGCATCTTAGTGTGTGTGTGTGTGTGTGGGGGGGGGGTGCCAGAGTTTGGTAAATCTGGGTTTAAACCACAGCTCTGCCCTCTAGTAGCTTTGTGGCTTTGGGTAAATAGCTCAAGCTCTGTACCCTCAACTTTCTCATCTATAAAATGGAGATAATGGCATCTAATCTGTCATAGGGTTATAAATAATAAATTATATAATAGTGTCCTGTGCAGTTCCTGGCACATAATGAGTAAATACATGCTCAGTTTTGCTGCTGCTATTATTACTGTGATTATCACTACTGCTACTAAAACCTTAAGCTATTCTTTATGCTTTGGTTCCTTGGCTATCTGAGACCCTTTGTGATCCTCTAGTCATTTTTATTCCAGTGGAGCTTAGTGGAAAAAAATTAGGCTAGTTACCATACAGGAAGAATTGAAAGAGGGGAAAAAGGATAGTGGAAAATCCAAATGAGAAGAAACTAGCATAAAAAATTAACCATCGTTCCGTGCCATGTGTTCATCATATTCGGCATTTGCAAATCAACAGCTGTTATATATACTCCTTCTCTTGGGAACAGACCCTCCTTTCTAGAATCCTTTGTGGATGGCATAATTGGTGATGGAATAATGAAGGGAATGAGAGGAATTAAGCAGTATGATTGTTATCTTGCCAGAGTTCAGATTTGGCTTTTGAAATCTCTGACATGGAAGAGAAGCTTCTGGAGAAATGGGGGGAGGGGGAAAGGAATGCGTGATTAGCTATTAGCTATAATGATGGTGCCTTGGAGAGTTTATTTTTTAATTTACTTTTTTGGTTTTTAAATCATAGGCCGGGATCTCAGACATAAAAATAGGCTTCAAAATAGGATTGCTTAGGAGAAACATGAGTACTTTGGTGTAAATAGCCCAAAATTAAATCCAGAAATGTAAAACTCCTGAGAAATCTTACTTACATGCAGACTGAATGGAAATAGAAATGAAATATGGATAGCTATAAAACTTGCAAAAATATTTTTTTAACCTCAGAAAGACTTGTAGTGATAACACCATCAGACTTCTCTTTTTGGTTTGCACGTTCTAAGATCCACTGACATTCTTGATCAGCAAAAAGGTAGATGCACGGGGTGGCACATTTGATCCAAATTTAATGACTGATCTAAGAGATCCCTATAAATCTCCTCAGAAGTCTTTAGTGCACTCCATCAGCCTGTACATTGTAAATCTGTGAGGGCAGAGATCATTCTATTTTGCATATACCAGATCCACAGTGGTGAGCAAAATGCCTGTTATATCCTAGGTGCTCAATAAATATTGAATTGTTGAGTGCTTCACCAACAATTTGACCTTGAAAACTGAAGAAGAAACATAATATGTCATTTAATAAAACTGAACATTGTTGCTTATCTGTTGTTTGTTCACTAATAGTATTAGCTAAAACTCCCTGAGGGCATATTATGGGCTAGGTACTCTTCTAAGTGCTTTATATGCAGTATCTTCAACCATTATGAAAGGTGTACAGAATCATTTAGTGTAGAGAAAACGGCACAGGCTCTGAGGTTAGACAAAGCCCAGTGTCCTGCCTCTGTCTCTTTCTAGCTCTGAGACCATGGACAACTTATTCTGCTTCCCTGTGCCTCAGTTTCCTCCACTGAAATGGGATAAAATTACTTCTCTGATAAGGTTTCTTGAGAATTAAATGAAACTACAGCTGTAAAACACTTAGTTTTGATGTCACACATAGTAATTCCTCAGTATTTTTTAGCGGTCTTTTTATTAGCCTCTTTTTTCAAATGAAGAAAATGAAGCTCAGAGATGAAATTACTTTCTCCAGGTTAGATGGCTCATAAAGAGCAGAACCAGGGTTCTTGAACTCATGTCTATCCAACTCCAAATTGGGTCATCTTTTCACTGTGTTACATATGCACATAAGTATTTCAAACTACACAGGCATACATAATTAAAAGTTATAACCTGAGTTTGCAGAGATCCTGAATATGATGTCCCGTTTCCCAAATACATGGCAGCTTTATTGAATAAATACACTAATTGCTTCTTTAGTAACATGAAAGAATTATAGTTCTATGAATGACTGGTCCACTTCAAGAAAATAGCTTTGGCAGTGAAAAAGCCTAGTCAAAGCACAGTTGACCTAGTACTTGTATATTTGGGTCTATTTTGAAGACTGTGGGGTCCTTACATAGCCAACTTTAATAGATTATGTGGTAATTGGTTTCAATGTTGCCTCAAATTTTTGATTTATTCAAATTTCGTCATTCAGTTATCATGACTTAGGTAGAGGGTGAAACAAATTCCTGAAGGCAGGGTCCTGGGCTAGCAAATTTCAAAGTACTCTCCATAGGACTGTGATTCTGTCTCCTGCAACTTGATAACAAGGCTGTCCTTCCATGTGACCTACTGAGTCGAGCATCACTGGCCTCTCCAGCCTCTTATCCTTGGGTCAGGACTCTGAGCCCCTAAAATGATGGTAAGTTTGAGGGCTGGACCCTAGAAACTAGGATTATTGACATACTGCCGATCTTTATTTCATATTTCCCAATTCTTTTCTTAAGCTGTTTGGGGAAAATTAGTGAAACCGACAATCCAATAATAACTTATTACAGATCAAATTGCCAGCAGAGTTCTCAGCCTGATACTTATGTTTATTCTCGGGGAAATGCAAACCCTTCATCTGCACACTGCTCATTTTAAACATCAAAGCAAAGTCTGGTAAGAGTGATTCACTTAAAAAAAAAAACCCACAAAACTCTCCTGTCTTAACAACAATCCTACTGGGAAAAGCAGCTCATGGAGCAGTGGAACATGTGGGAGAAACCCAGGGGTACAAGTTCGGACTATAAATTTTTGTTCAAAATAAGGAAAAACAAATTTTTTTTCTTTCCATAGTATGATTTTTGTCCAAAATGCAAAGCAGTTTCACACTTAAAAATGTGTTGCTTTTCTGCCAAAAGCAGAAAGCTGTGAGAATTTTTTATCTTTACATAGCTGGGCTTATCAACCGTCACAGAAACAAACAATTTAGATCCCAATTACTGAGCCCATGATGGTGTTCAGGGGTTGTCAAAGGCTCAGAAGTCAGGCCCTGCTGATACTCGATCCTGCAGCAGAAACAGCCACGTACCAACCCTAAAGAGTGGCTTCTATCTTTACTACCTTGTACTCAAGATCTATATGGCTTGACAGCCCTGCATTCTTTTCCTTTTGTTCCTGCAACTTAATTATCTCTTCTAGTCCATCTAGATTCAAGAGATGTATAGAAAAAGGGTGGAGTTTAGGACTTTGCAGTCAGACTATTTGGGTTCAAATCCCTGTACCATTGTTCACCTGTGTGACCTGGGCAAGCTACTTACTTTCCTCATCTACGAAATGGAGATAATAGTGACTCTCACAGGCTTGTTAAAATATTAAATGAGAAGATGTACACAAATGTCTTAGAATGGCACCTTGCCCATGGGAGGTTCTCAATAGGTGTTATATGTTTTCATTTTGACCCTTTTATTTGGATCAAATGCCCTGCCCACCTTCCCACTGGCTGTGGGGCAACCGTATGAGAACACATTAGACACTCGGCCTCTTGCTTATGAATGTGGATTTTGGCCATAGTCAGAGGACGGTAATTGTTGCTGAATTGTCCATGAGGCAATGCCCAGAGATTCTATCCATGTTGATCTTTCAAAGACCTCAGGAGCTGCCCTGGTGCTCTTCTATTGCTATGGGAAGGAAAATTTAATCCTGCCCAGGGTGTTGTCATAATTCATCCAGATAAGTGAGTTGTATGGGGGACAGTTGATTTCAGACAAAGGGAAAGAAAGTACAGGGACACAGAACTAGAATAATGCATGGGAAACAGCCACTAAGCACAATTTCTCCATTGTAAAAATATATATTGAACGTCACCATGTTCATGACCGACACAAAACACTTAATCCCAGCTGTCAGGCTTGTTCCTTGGAGCAGTGTCCCCAGACTTAGAAAATGGCACCACCGTTTAGCAGTTGCTCTGGCACATCCAATCCATCAGCAGACTCGGTTGGCTCCACAAACATCTTCAAAGGCTAATCACTTCTCACCAATTCCACTTCAACATCTACTCTACATAAAGCCTATTCCAATTTTATCATTTAGTAATCTGAGACATAGGTAACTTGTCCATGGGCATGCAGCTAGTAAGTAGGATTTATATTCAGATTCCCTTCTAATCCAAAGTGCTAGCACTTAATCAGGATCCTTCATTTGCTATAGCTCATAAGTGTAGCAGAGTTATGCTACTGAAATCTAGAAATGCCAATCTTTCCAAGTCAACGTTAAGTGACTCAATGTAACTTAGAAACAAAAGACAACATCTAGATTTGTTAGGGCTATGATCCTTTTCAAGGTGGCATGATATAATGGAGGTTTAGATCCAAAAAGAGCAACCTTGAATCTTGGCTCTGTCATTCATTCATTCATTTGCCTAATAGTTTGAGTTCCCTTTGTATGCTGGGCACTATGCTAGCTGGGGGAATAGAAAGACAAAATAAACTCTAGTACACATTTATTAGGTTATGACCTTGGACAAATTAAGTAGTCTCTCTCAGCTTGTTTCCTCCTCTGTTAAGTAGGAGTAAGATTTAATTTGAGGGTTATTGTGAGAAATAAGCAAGGTAAATATATGTAGCTTCAACAGTGTTTTTTAGTATATAGTGAATACTCAAACATGTCAGTTGCCTTTTTCCTTCAGTAATTCCCTATAGGGCCTAAAGATTGATTTCCTCACTTGTGAGGAAGGATGCTAGGGAAGGAGGTCTGGGAAAACCGAGTCCCCAAAAACTAATCACTTTATTGTTAAGCAAGTCATACATTTATGTAATGAAAATTAATTCCCCTTTGATTTTTTTTTAACTTAGAGAAGTTGTAGGATTACAGAAAAATTAAGAGTTCCCACTTACCTACCCCTGCATGTGGTTTTGCCTATTAACCCTTTGCATTAGAGTGATACTTTTTTTTTTTTATACTTGATGAAACAATATAATTTTGCTACTAACTATAGTCTATAGTTAACATTAGGGCTCACTGTTGGTGTTGTACAGTTCTATGTTTTGGTTTTTTAAAAATTTATTCTAATAACATATTTGTCACCTAAAACTTCCCCTTTTAACCAAATTCAAATATATATTTCAGTTGTATTAACTGCATTAGCAATGTTGTGCTACCATCAACCACTATCTGTTACTAAAACTGCTTCATCAGCCCAAATAGAAAATCTGTACCAATTAAACATGAACTCCCCATTCCATACCCTCAACCTGGCCCCTGGAAAACTGTACTCTAGTTTCTGACTCTATTAATTATTTGCATATTCAAATGATTTCAGATAAGTGAGATCATGCAGTATTCGCCCTTTTGTGTCTGGCTTACTTCATTCAACATGATGTCTTTAAGGTTCATCCTTATTGCATGTATTAGAATATCCTTCCTTTTTATGGCTAAATAATATTCCATTGTATACCACTTTTATTTATCCATTCATCTGTTGATGGACACTTGGGTTGCTTCCATCATCCATCCATTGTAAATAATGCCTTTATGAATATTGGTGTGCAAATATCTGTTCAAGTCCCTGCTTTCAATTCTTTGGGGTATATACCTAGAAGTAGGATGGCCAGGATATATTGTAATTCTATACTTTCTGAGGAACAGCCAAACTGTCTTCAACAGAAGCTGTACCGTGTTACATTTCCACCAGCAATAAATGAGTATTCCTATTTTTCTATATCCTCTCTGACAGTTATTTTCCATTTTTAAATAGCCATTCTAGTGCATGTGAAAAGGTATGATATTTTGGTTTTGACTTACATTTCCATCATGAGTAATGATTTTGATCATCTTTTCATGTGCTTTTTTGTCATTTTTCTTCTTTGCAGAAATGCCAATTCAAGTCTTCTTGCCCATTTTAAAATTGAGTTGTCCTTTTGTTTTTAAGTTGTGGGATTTCATTGTATAATCTGGATATTAAACCCTTATCAGGATATGTGGCTTCCAAATATTTTCTCCCATTCTGTAGGTTTTTTTTTCTTTCTTGATGAAGTTGTTTGCACAAAAGTCTTTAATTTAGATGAAGTCCCATTTTTATTTAACTTCTTTAGTTGTTATTGGTTTGTTGAGATCTATTTCTTCTTGAGTTAGTATAAATATTTTGCGTGTTTCTAGGAATTTTTACATTTCATCTAGGTTATCTATCTTTGGATACAGTTAACGATAATATCCTCTTAAAATCCTTTTTATTTCTATGGGGTTGGTAGTAATATCCACCCTTTTCATTTCTGATTTTAGTTATTTGTATCCTCTTTATCATTCTAGGTAAAGATTTGTTCATTTTATTCTCTTCAAAGAATCAACTTCTGGTTTTATTCTCTGGTTTTATTTTTTTTTAATAAAAAAATGATGTTACTCTGCTGTTACACAGGACATTTTCACAAGGCTTTTTGGGACTACAGTCAATGATTAGCAACACACAATAGTGTTCCAACTCTCTAAACAGCAATCACTAAACAAACTGAATACCCTCTCAGATATGCACAAACAGCATGGAAAAGTACGAAAGTTTTAGACTTGGACTTTTGTAATTTATGTTCCCTTTTTAGTATACCAAGAAATCACATATACTTTAATTTGCCAAAAACAATGCTTATATTCTGACAGCAACATGCTATTTTTATTACACAGTAAAGTGGACACCAGAACTAAGGCATGAATGTAAGTGAATTTTTATTGGGAAAGGAAATTGTCAACCTAAACAGCAGTACATGAAGAGGGAATAAGGAAACTCTGATGTCACAGATATATGTGACTTCCATACTATATTATGTAGGAGGTATTTCAATTTGTGACTCCCCAGCCCAGAAATGCCAAAAGCTTTTCCATTCAATATAATACCTCTGTATTCCTACTAAAAACGAAACCATTAAGAACGTGGAAAAGTTGCTTATTGAAAGGAAATTCTTAAAGAAGAGTAAGGGAGAGAATGTAGAAATTGAAAAGTTATGTAGAATACTTAATTGTAATTTACAACATTGTCCTATCTTCACAGTAATACAGTAACAGTCACTTACAGAACTAGTTCAGATTACTTAAATACCAAATACATTTTGGTCCTCCACGTATGTATTTTAAATTTACTAATGTTTATATGAAATGAAGCTATTAATATTAATAATTTTCTACAGTAATACTGTATACCAAGAAGGCCAAGACAAACACAAACCAAAGAATGAAGTTTTTTTTCCAAAGCTGCAGTTTGAAAAGACTACATAACAGTTGATTCCATACACATGAATGGGTTTCTTTGCTATGGGAAATCCAAGTGGAATAAGGAATGGAGATGGGTAAAAAGGTTTCTTGATGGGAAGAAGGATAACACCATGTATGTTTTTTGTTTTCTGGCCCTTGTGCTGCATGGCATTTTTCTCCACTGTCTGATGTCCATAAAGTTCAGTTGTCTCTAAGCAACTGTGGGATAAGGGTTCTGTATTTGTATGAGTCAAAAGCCATTTTAGCCCATGTATAGGCAAACTCTGGGTTATTAAGGGCCTCATAGTAAAATACAGAAAAGTTAAGAGCCAGCCTCAGGTGGATTGGGTGTGTTGGTTGCATCACTTTCTCGCTTATAGCAAATACCTCTTGGTAAGCTCCTTGGGAATGATCTATCATTTGTTTTCAGTCATCGCCACATGCCACTTCAGCAAGGTACCAGAAGTAATCTCCCTTCATTTTTGGATAGAAGACCTTACTCTTTGGATTAGTTGCCTTGACTATTAAATAATTATCCAACCATTACAGGACCACGGTGCAGATGGACCTCAGTCCCGGCTCCACTCCCCCCCCCCCACCCCCGTAGTCCTTAATCGGCTGCAACTTGTTAGAATTGTTGATTTTCTGCTTGATGTTGCAGATAACCCTTCAGGGAAGACCTGCAACCCCGACCACGTTCTTGTAGGGCCACCAAAGGCAAGCTGTGCTCCTTGTTGGACAGCTCCCTCATGGCCTTCATGCAGGTGGCCATGTTGTCCTAGCACTGCCCTACTCATCCAGTTTAGCCTTCTGGATCAATTCCATCTTCTCTATGGTGGTCAGGTGGTATGCTGGGCTGGGGAGAGTGGTGCTCTAGTAGAGAGACTGGATGAAGAGAGAGGGAGGGGCATGCAGGGCAGGGAAAAGCATCTGGCATCAGGAAGAGGTCTCCTTGGCAGCGTTCCTCATCTAGGTGGTCATGAGGCGAGTCCCGCCACTTTGATCTGCTCTGGGCCCCTCTCAATTTTTTTTTCATTCTTGATTTAGTTGATCTACACTCTAATCTTTATTTCTTTCCTTCTGCTCACTTTGGGTTTAGTTTGTTCTTTGTTCCTTGATCTTCAGTTGTGAATATAAGTCTCTAATTTGAGATCTTTTTTCTTTTTAATGTAACTGTTTAAAGCTATAAATTTCCCCCCAGGTATGCCTTTGCCACATCCCATAAGGTTTGATATGTTATGTTTTTATTTTCATTTGCCTCAAGATATTTCCTAATTCCCTTTGTGATTTCTTCTTTGACCCATTGGTTGTTTAAGAATATGTTGTTTAATGTCCACACTTTTAAGAAGTTGCCATTTCTCCCTCTGCTATTGATTTTTAGCTTCATTCCATTGTGGTCAGAGAAAATATTGTATGATTTTAATATTTTTAAATGAGACTTATTTTGTTACCTAACATGTGGTCTATTCTGGGGGATGATACATGTTCATTTGGGAAGAATGTGTATTCTGCTGTTGGGTGAAGTGTTCTATATATGTCTGTTAAATCTAGTTGGTTTACAGTATTGTTCAAACCTTGTATTTCCTTACTGATCTTCTGTCTAGATGTTCTGTCTATTATTGAAAGTACTGTATTGAAGTCTCCTATGATTAATGTAGAATTGTCTATTTCTTCCTTCAAATCTATCAATATTTGCTTCATGTATTTGGGGCTCTGCCATTAAGTGTGTGTGTGTGTATATATATATTTATAATAATGTCATCTTGTTGAATTGACCCTTCCATCAGTATATGGAGACTTGTTTTTCTCGTATTACCTTTCTACTTCATGTCTATTAAATCTGATATTAGTATAGCTACTCCAGCTCTTTTGGTTACTATTTGTATGATATATTTTTCTGTTCTTTCAACCTACTTGTGTCTTTGAATTTAAGGTGAGTCTCTTGTAAACAGCATATGGTTGGGTCATACTTTTTTTTTTTATCCATTCTGCCAATCTCTGGCTTTTCACTGGAAAGTTTAATTTATTTACATATACAGTAACTACTGATGCAGCATTTTCTTCTGCCATTTTGCTATTTGGTCTCTGTAAGTCTTATACCTTTTGTTCCCTCAATGCTTCCATTAACGCCTACTTTCATATTTATTTGATTTTTCTGTTGTTGTATAGTATTTTGAGTCCCTTCTCATTTTTCTCTGTATATATTTTTCTTAGTTTCTTTGTGGTTACCATGGGGTTTATATTTAACATCCTAAATATATAGCAATCATAATTGATTTCATGCCAACTTAACTTCAATAACATACACATTCACTGTTTCTATACCCTTCTGTCCATCCACCTTTTAACTGTATTTGTTACCAATTATCTTTATAAATTTTGTCCACAGGCATAAATTTATCATTACTTTCATGCATTTTAATTTCAGAATATCTAAAAAGTAAAAAGTGGCCTTACATACCAAAAAAATATAGTACAATAGTACTGGCATTTATAATTACCTATATGGTTACCTTTACCAGAGGACTTTATTCCTTTTATACCATTTCAGTCCACTGTCTAGTATATCCTCTCCATTCCTAAAGAACTCCCTTTAGCACTGCTTATAGGACAGGCGTAGTGATGATGAATTCCCTCAGATTTTTATTGTGGAATGCCTTAATCATGCTCTCATTTTTAAAGGACAGTCTCACCGGATGAAAAATTCTTGGTTGGCAATTGTTTCTTTTCATCACTTCAAATATTTCATCCCACCTCTTTCTTGCCTCCATGGTTTCTGATGAGAAGTTGGCACTTAATCTTATTGAGATTTTCTACTTGTACGTGACACGTTGGTTTTCTCTTGCAGCTTTCAGGACACTCCTTGTCCTTAGCATTTGACAGTTTGACTACTATGTGTCTGGACATGGTTCTCTTCAAGTTTATCCTGTTTGGGGTTTGTTGGGCTTCTTGAATATGTATATTCATGTCTTCCATTAAATTTGGGAAGTTTTCTGCCAATATTTCTTTGAACAATCAATTTTCCCCTCTCTCTTTTCTGGGACTCCCATAATGTGTATATAGGCATTCTCTATGCTATCCCACGTCTCTCAGTCCCTGTTCACTTTTTAAAAGTTTTCTCTCTTCTTAGATCAAGTCATTTCAATTGTCTTCCAATTCTCTGAGTCTTTGTCATCTCTGATCTGCTGTTGAAACCCTCTAGGAAACTTTTCATTTCATTTATTGTGGACTTCAACTCCAACATTTCCATTTGGTTCCTTTTTAAAACTTCTACTTATTGAAATTCTCATATTCGTTCATTGTTTATCTGGTAACTTGTAGGTCTTTCTCTGTGTTTTCCTTGATCTCCTTGAGCATATTGAAGAGCATCTTTTTAAAATCTTTGGTTTTTCCTAAGTTTTTTTTTTCATTGAAGTTTTATGGATTTTTATCCTGTTCCTTTGAGCCATCATTTCCTGTTTCTTTTGTCTTGTAGTGTTTTGTTGCACATAGTACACTTTAATATTTTAAAGTGTTAACTCTGGGATTTACTGCCCGAGCTGTCAAGTTTGCATCTAGCCAGTAATATGACAGGTTTTCCTGAGTCCTAGGAGCTAACAAGAACAAACTAAGGCCAAAAGGACCTTTCACAGTCTGCAAATTGGCTCTGTGTCAGCTGCTGCCCTCCCTCACAGTTTAGCTCTTCTATCAAGATAAGTCAAAGATAAATGTGAAGTACGTCTTTCCTGAGCTTGCATCTTGTCCTTAGGAATTCCCTGGTTTTCAGGAATTTATATGCCCCTTCTACTCCCTGTGAAAAAGACTTTCTCACCTCCCAATATTTTATGAATTAAAGCAGGTAACCCTTTGCCCCAGTTTGCTTTGACTTACTTTTTCTTACCTTATTTAGTTGTCTTCAAGCTGCTTCCTTATGCAGGACAAGTTCTGGGAGATAAGCCAGAGATCAGTTTCCTGGTTCATCTTTCAGACGGTGTTTTAGTTTGCCAATGGGCTGCTGATGCAAAGTACCAGAAGTGGGTTGGTTTTTATAAAGGGGGTTTATTTGGGGTAAAAACTTAGTTCTAAGGCTGTGAAAAGTCCCAAACTAAGGCACCATTAGAGATGCTCTCTCACCAAAGTCAGCTGCCATGTATCAAAGATGGCAGCTGATCTCTACTGATATCTCTGCCTTCCCTTCCACAATCTATCCTCTCTTGAAGCCCAGGTCCTGGAGCTCAGCTGTCAGCTATCAGGCTTAGAGCTCGTCTTTTCTTGTGCTGTTCCATGGGCCCAGCCTCTTGGGGCCTTCATGCTTAAGCGATTCTCTAGTCTTCTCTCACATGGCAGGATCAAATATGGTGGCTTCCTTTTTCTCTGTGTCTTTGTGTCTTTATCCAACCCAGCAAGAGGGTAGAGACTCCGCATGAATCATACCCCACTGACTTAGTCCAATCAGAAACCCAAAATAGATCTTATCAAGTAATCTAATGTAAGGTCCCTCAAACAAATTTAATGCAATCAAATGGTATCACACCCACAGGAATAGATTAGTTTAAAAACATAATCTTCCTCTTTTTGGGATTCATAAAATCTCAAACTGCCATAGGCTGCCACCCAGTAAATTGGTGCTGACATAGGCACCCAGGTGTATGTGTAAGGGTTATACTTCTCCCATGGGAACAGGCCCAGGGACCCACAATGGGAGCACAGGCTGGCTCTACACTGTGCCTGGAAGGTGTTAGGGAAGGAGTCACAAGCTTTTCCTACCATTTTATAGCTGTGTTTTGACTCAGCATTTGCCCAGTTATTACAACTCTTTAACTGTTTTCCAGAATATAGGGAAAGATGACTCTCTGTCAGTTTTTGTTAGTTGTTCAATGATTCTGTGGTGTTACATCACCTGGAGCAAATTACATCACCACCTTGTTCCTCCCCTTTGATTTTTGAACATTGACTGACTAAACTTTCTGCAGATTTATGAACTCAACTCTCAGGGACTTTAAGTAGGATAGGGAGTGTTGGACAATGTCCTCTGAAAGCTTAACATCTGATAGATAAATGAATGATAAACACAGAGAAAGTTGAGTAATAATGTCATTAACAGTGCAAGAGAGATCACAAAGCTAAATGAGTGATAAATACTCTCATGTTTAATAGTTCAGGGGAGGAAGTGTTTTCTTCTCTTGGGGTAGCCTAGGAAGGTTTGTGAAAATAATTATCTGCAACTGAATCCCTAAAGCTAAATACAATTTTAGATAGCTAGAAAGTAGGAAAGTGGTTATCAATCTGGATAATTCAGTTTAAAGTGACAATCTCAACTCCTATTAGCTTAAGTAAAACTGAGAATGTGTTGGCTCTTGTCATTGAAATACCAGGTTAATGGTATAGCTTCAGGTAGAACTGGTCCTAGGTGTCTAGAAGTCAGTCTCTCTCTCCCTGCCTCCTTCTTTCCTTCTCCAGCTCTATTCCTGGTTTCATATAGTTGTTTTATTTCAATGGATTCCCTTATCAGGGATGGCAAGACAGCACCTGGCATGCATCCAGCAGTTCAACAAGTCAAAATATAAAGAACTTTTTTTTTTTTACAATAATTTAAGCAAAACTATCAAGATTTCCTCTAATTTATCATGAGTCACATGCTCATCACAAAGCAATAAAAAGTGATGGAATGAACTGATTTGCTGGACTTGGATTACATAACCATTCCTGTGGTGAGGTGCCTGAAACATCACTGAAAATACTTGGAGAGGGCAGGTAAACTGTCAAGTGAAGATTTAAGCACGGTTACCAAAAGGAAGGGAGAATAGATCTTGGCCAGGCAAATAACAGATATTCCTCCTTGGGGAACAGTGCTTATTAAGGGAGAAAGAAGTCATGGAGATGGGGAAAGGAAAGCAAGACAATTATGTATTTCATTACATTTTCTATATCTATTGCCTGTATTAAAACATTTAAATTTTCATTTAGCAGTAATATTTGCCTACAAACGGAGTATTCTTTATGTTGCTAATTTTGAATCTACATACTTGACAAATGACTAAATATTCCTCCAGAAAATGTTTCATCTGTCATTCTAGGAAAGCCTGAATAAGTGGGGGAGTGGTTTTTGTTGCCTTTCTTCCAGTCTCGGATAAAATGTTTTTGTTAATTCTCTATAAAAATGACACTAAATGAATATTTTTTTCGCTAAATAAGTACATCCATTCTATCTGTGAAAAACTAATATATACTAGTTCCCTAAAGATGAAGATAGGTTTTTAAATTCATATGCCCAACATACCTCCACCTGACAAATATTTTGATGTAAGAAATAGGCTTTTCCCATAAAGCATATAAACATTTAGTGTCAAGTTAGTAAAGAGCCAAACATTTGATTGAATTATTCAATTTTCTGCCTGATGTCTGGGTACTTGGTAGATTATAAACGAAAGCATTAATGATCGGCTTCCAGGACTGCTCACAGGAGACCAAATGCTTTACTTTCAAGAGGGATTTCTGTGCCTTCAGGGACCTCATTTGAATCATTTAACCCTGTTTTATTTCATATACTTCATGAAATTATTATGAGGAAAATAGTTAAAAGTTAGAATAAAAATGGCTGTAAAACAACAGGTCAACATGATTTTACTTATTAACATTGATACATCAGATGTATTCAATTCCCCCCAGTTGTTCATAGAATACATGTAAGCCAGGGTAGAAGGTCTAGAGTTGGGGAAGTGAATTTATTTAAATATTAATATGGTAAATGTTACTTTTCAAGATCTTATAGGGATAACATAGCTGATTCTACCATGTTGATAATATAGCAAGTTAAATTTTCATATATTAATGTATTTTATTCTATATAATTTCCATATTCTCTATGTACTTTAAATAATCTTTACATTTTAGAACAATTTTTAGATTAACAAAATATTTAGAAGATTCCACAGAGGTCCCACATGCTCTAGACCCAGTTTACCCTATTAACATCTTATGTTGTTGGTATGGGACATTTGTTGCAGTTAATGAACCCAATATTAATACATTATTGTTAACTAAATTCCATGCTTTATTCAGATTTCCTTAGTTTTTACCTTATGTCTTCTTTCTCTTCCAGGATCCCATCCAGGGTACCACATTCCACTTATTTGTTATGTTTTTAGGCTCTTCTTGGCTACGACAGTTTCATATATTTTCCTTGTTTTTAATGATCTTGACAGTTGAGTAGTACTGGTCAGATACCTTGCAGAATGTCCATCAACTAGGATTTGTCTGTTTCTCTTTTTCATGATTATACTGGGTTTATTGATTTGGGGAGAAATATCACAGAGGTAAAATACAAGGGTACATTCTGTCAAAATGACATCACTGTTAGAGGTAATAATGTTTGTTAGGTTTCTTCTGTAAAGTTACTCTTTTCTACCATTTCCATACCATATGCTTTAGAAAAATGTCATTACGCACAACCCATCCTTAAGGGGGGGAGTGGAGTGGGGTGGCATGTTCTGCCATCTTGAAGGCTATCTACATGAATTATTCAGAATTCTTCTGTGTGGCAGACTTATCTATTCTCTCTCATTTATTCATTTATATTAGTATGGACTCAAGGTATTTATTTTTGCTTTGGATTATAATCCAGTACTATCTTTTTTGGTACTCAAATGATTCCAGCTTTGGTCATTAGAAGTTTTCAGCTGACTTCTGTGTCATTTTGACACACACCCATCATTGTAGTGTTTTTTTTGTTTCTTTGTTTTTTAGCACTTCCTTACTTTCTGGCACCCCAAGAGTCTCTGGGCTCATTATCTGTATTTCCTGCCTCAGTCAGTCCTGGAATCGGCCATTTCTCTAACATGCCCTGGCCCTTTTTACTAGGGAATGCTATTAGCCAAGATCTGGGTGCAGGTATGTTTAGCGCTACTGGGGTGTCTTGTTTGGAGGCCCTCTCAGCTGACAAAGCAAGGAGATACATGTGTTTATACTAACTAATGTATATTCACATACTATAAATATTTTGGTCTGTATCCATTTGTATCTATCATGAGCTAAACATAAGTTCATGCTGATTCTCAGACACTAATCCATTATCATTTGTATCATTCTATCCTCCTCCCCTTGATTATTTGTAATCCCCCACTCCAACAGTGAGAAACCTGGCTCCCAGCATCTGCCATCATTTATTTAACTCTTTAATTTTGGTATACATGTATAGTGTTATCAGAATGGCTAGACTATCTCTAGAACCCTCAGGAACACCCCTGCTTGAGGCACTGTTTACTGTGGCAGTCAGTGAGATCCTCCTGAGACATGCATAAGCATAACCTCTGGAATGACCTCCTGACTCACTTTGAAATCTCTTAGCCATAAAAACTCCTTTGCATTTAATATTTCCCCCTTT
>PVKH010003795.1:0-24344 GCA_004027955.1 Chaetophractus vellerosus
AAAAAAAAAAGAAAGAAAAGAAAAAAGAATAATGTATTAAAAAATATAGGGCAGAAGAAGAAAAAAAAGAAGAGAAAAAAACCTATGTGGTTAACTGAAATTTCTGAGGAAAGTAGATTAAGAGGAAGGAGATCCCCATGAATAGCTGTGCTCAAGAAAAACACACTGGCAGAAGTAGGTATTTGCACCAATTGAAGACCATGAATCAGAAAGGTTTTTGTGATACCATTAGTTAAATTCACTTCTCCATGTGATACCTGGGTTAATACATTCCTGCCCAAAAATAAAGGTTTGAAAGAAAATTTTCTTTTCTCAAAATGAAAGTAAAAGAGGACAAATCCTCTAATAAACCTTTACATCTTCTTTCTTAACTACATGCCTAGTGCCATTTCAACACAAGCCCTAATCTTGGCTCTTTCAGAAGTTTTATTTACTCACTGTACATTTAAGACACTGTAAACAATAAAAAGATGTGTAAGTTACATTCTCAACATTTAAGCTGCTGCAGATTCAAGTGAGAAGATAAAAATTCCTATGCAACATTCAAATTTCTTTCTGACAAGTTTTCCTACTTAAAAATTATTTGAAATTATATAAGGGTACCTGAATAGAATCACCGCCCTCCAAATTTTAAAGACAAAACCAAAAAAACTCTTGAATTTAAATTTAATACATAATGAAAAATTAAATTGATAATGGAAGAAATAATTTCCATTTTTCTATCTTTAATAATTTTCTTATATTTATGCAGGAAACAAGGTAGTAATTAATAATCAACTGATATTAAATAGTCCGACATTTAAAAATAAGTACATTGGATTAGGAATTAAAATAGTTATAATTTCAGAATCAGAACTGATATATAACAAAAATAGTCCTGCTCACTTCATTCTCTCATACACTTTCTTAAAGATAGCCACACATACTCAAATAAACATTGAATGGTCTTACTTTACCTTTCACCCCAGGATCTGAAAGATGTACCTCCTAACATATTACAAATCTAGGAATCTGTACTCTACACTGACACATGGTAGGTTCAATAGCTATTTGTAGGCTTGGTTTGCCAAATAAACATTTCAAAATCAAGCTTCTTAGCCACACTGATATTGTTCTAGCAACTATGTAAACTAATATTTAAACAAGGTTCCTATGGATAGATAATGGGCAAGGGTCCCTTTGGATGAATGCTCCGCCAACAATTTCCTTTTCTAACAAAAACGATAAACACACATAGCTTTCATCTATGGGAAGTATATTGTGTACCTCAAACAATTTTCTACATATATTTCAGGTTCTAGTCTCCTTTGCAGTTCTCAGGATGTGGCAAAATTCATAAATACCTATGAATATTAGAAAAAGCATGTGGAATTTTTCTTCAAAATCATATTTACCATTAAAAATAGGAATAGAGCCATCCTCTTTTAAATATATATATATATATATATTTTTTTTTTTTTTTCTTCCCCTATTTACTACAGTTGCACCTTCTTTAAAGGCACAGAGGGGAGTCTGGAAGACTATATAAACTAAAGGGCTGAGCTGTATCATCAACCAAATTACTGGAAAATAATGGAGGATTAGGAATTGAACTGGATTCAAAGATTAGTGATACTTAAAGTTTGTTGAAATATATTCAATTCATCTCCTAGAGAACAAGAGGACAGGATCTCAGTAAAAGAAACAGTAACACAAAGACTGTCATGGCATATGTCATTGCTAATGTACGGTATGGTGATACTTGCCTAGCTAGTTGTGCCAAGATATAAATAAATACGTTTCCTAATAAATTAGATTCATGCTTCAGAACAATTGCAACTCTTAATACTCAGAGGACTCATTAAAATTAGAGCTCTTCCCATCATCCCATTGTGATTTATACTCTAATAAGCAAAGACTTTACATATTGTTCTCTCTTGCTTCCTATAAGATAATTAAATTTTTAAAAACAGCAGTCCTAGTCATAATAAACCTGGTTTGGACTCTGGATGGAGGGAAAAAACCCAACTATTAAAGACATTTGGGGGACCACTGGGGATATTTAAATATTGTTGTTATTGATACTAAGATATTGATACAACTATTGATATTATTAAATCAAAGTTAAAGTTTTAGGGTGATGAAGGCATATTGTGGTTATATAGGAAAATGTTCTTATTCTTAGCAGAGACATGCTGAAGTATTTAGGAGTGAAGTGTCATATCTGCAACTATAGCAAATGTGGCAAAAAGTTAATAATTGGTGAATCTAAGCGAAGAATATATGGGTTTTAATTGTATTATTCTTTCAATTTTTCTATAGGTATTAAAATTTCCAAAATAAAAATTTAGGGGAAAACACTATTGATCTTTAAAGCTAGTCATGACTTTTTTGTTGTTGTTGTTACTTTGTTTTTACCGGGAGGTCCCGGGGATCAAATCCAAGTCCCTCCATATGGGAGATGGACGGCCAACCACTTGAGCCAATCCGCCCCCCCAACTAGTCATGCATTAAAGAAGTTTGAGCACAAAAAATACAGTGTACTTAGATCAAGAAGGTGAATTCTTTTCAAGTTAAATATGGGACTTACCTATCCATTTCATCATCTCCAGGTAATAAAGGTGGGAAGGGAAGAGGAGGCAACGTTGAAGTTTTCAGGTGTGGAATAGCAGTTGTTACAGATACTTGAGTCTTCACAGAAACCTGTACAGGGGGCTGAGAATTTGCTTGGGAGGATAGAGCAGATGTCCTTGGATGAGTAGAAGGGGGCAAAGTTGAAGTACTGGAAGCAAGAACCTGACTAAATGCTGGTTGGGGAGGAGGCAGAGGTGGCTGCTGTGGAATAGCTGGTAGTGGAGGCAAAGGTGGCAAAGGGGGTGCTTGAGGTGGAGGGGTAGTAGTTGGTAAAGGGGGTGGTGGGGAAGTAATTGTGGGGAGAGGTGGAGGCGTTTTCTTTTCTGATGTCTCTGTCTCCTTTGGAGTAACAATCTCTTCTTTCAATGCTATGGGTTTAGAGTCTTTTGTTCCCTGTGTTTTCAGATCTTTAACAGGATGCTTCTCAGAGTTCTCATCCAACTTTACTTTCCCTGTATCTAAAGAATTTTTGACCTCTGTGTTTAGATGTGTTACATTCAACAGTTCAGTATCTGGAGCAGATTTTTCCAATTTTACAACTCTGGATAACTTTTTAGATTCCAAGCCTGAATCCTTAGCCTCTACTGAACTGTTCTCTTTTCTAGGCAAAAATATAGGTGAACCCTTGGATTCCTTTCCATCCACTTTTGCTGCAGCAGCAGCAGCTGCTCTTTCCTTCTTTTTCCTACTGAGTTCAGCTCCCAGGCTAGAGTTCAACGGAAGCCTCACAGGTGAGATACTGGAATGCCGACTGCGTGACCCAGATCTTTTCTTTTTACTATGAGAAGATGAGTGTCTTGAATATGCAGGACTTCTACTTCTGGACTTCATGGATTTCCTACTGGAAAATGAAAAATGCAGTTTAAAATGAATAGACTACAGCAATTTGTGGAGGAAAATAAATCAGTAAAACACAGTATGGAGAACTGCAATGATATTAATAATAAATACTGAGTAACTTATCAATCGTAAAAATAGATAGATGCCATTAAAAGCAAAGAAAGTCTAAGACATGGTCACGGCCAAGAAGAGGAACCTAAGGAGAAATGATGACTAAAAGTATTGTGGTATCCTAGGATAAGATCCTGGAATAGAAAACAGATATTACGTGCAAACTAAGGTAAATCTGGATAAACTATAGCCTTTAATTAAACACAATATATCAATACTGGTTCATTAATTGTAACAAATACACCATGCTAATGTAAGATGTTAATAGGGGATCCTGGGTACGAGGATATATGGGACTTTTTGTAATATCTCCACAATTTTTCTGGAAATCTAAAACTGTTGTTAAAAAAAAAGGTTAACTAAAAAGTTAGATTAGTTTAACAAGAACTAAATTCTGTATGACAACATATTTGAATCATATAACACTAAAAATCATCTACTACTTATTCAATTGAAGGAAGCTGGATCAATATTTTTTCTCACTTTGGCAAAGAAAGAGCCATAGTCAGTATAAATGATTACTTCTGTAATTTTGGTTCTAATTCTCAACAAAGTAAAAACACGATAAAGCAAAATATCATATATTAAAGCAGAATATATCAGGAAATTAAAAGCAACTCATATGCTACACCAAAATCTAAACTTTTAAATTACTGAGCTATTTAATTTGCAGATCCCAGGAAAACTTTTTATTCCCTGTTTTGTCAGTTTATAATAAAATTGTACCTACAATAAACAAATCCCTAACATATAAGAGTTAGGATTTACAAAATAGATTTATAGGGGAAATTGTTTTACCAATATAATTTCCTAGATGTTCTCAAAAATATGTCTTCTGGTGCTTTTAATATAAATATAAAATTATTTCCAAACAACTTTTTAGGAATTCATAAAGCAAGCTATTGTATTTTCAATTTATTTTCTTTATAAGGAAGGACTGGGAAATAAAATCTGGGAACCTATGAGGTAGATTATTCTAAATTGAAACCACCTCTCATCACTGCTTTTTGCTTTTTACTAAAGTCTAACCCACATAAGCCTCAATATGAGGAGGAAAAAAAATTAGCATTAAAAGTGTGATTGGACAAAACATAATTTGCCCCGTAGTCAGAACAAATTGTTCCCAGGCTGGATCATCAATATCTACCTTTATCTTTGAGCATTGGTAAGACTGACTTGAAGCAAAACGTTTCAAAACAAACAGCATACATGTGTATGAGAAACAACTTACAAGATGGCAGCCACGGTTTTCTTTTTCCTAACTGCTTTTTGGAAGTTTGTTCCAAAAAAATGAGGATATAAATAATAAATGTAGTTAAGTTGATATACCAATATAGGTATTGCTAAGAAAACGAATATTGCTTTTGTAAATATCTGGCTGAAATGAGACATTTTCTCTGTTTGAATTATATAGCTGGGACAAAACAACATCCTAATCCTAGGGAAAATTTCTCAAACCCCAAACATGAAGGGATTCTAGAGATCATGCACTACAAACCAGTTTCTTTAGTTAGACCAAAATCTTCCTAGGAAACTGCTACAAACCCTTCAACTTCTGAACAGAAGCCTACCATTATTAGGACATTTGGATGGCCATAAAATTATGGCATTTTAGTCATACAAATGCTATATTTGAGTTCTAGATCCATTCCTCAAGAAAAAAAAAGGGAGGGGGGAGGGAAGAGAGGAACAAATAGGTAAATCAAAGGAAAAATAAAACATTTATCTTCAGAAACAAATGTATTTCCTCCCCTGAATTAAGTTAGGTTTGACTATATGAAATGAAATTATTACTATTAATCCTACTACTTTGGTGGACGCAGAAACATATTTCATTTCTGTCAAAGGAGTTTTAGTCTTTTAAAATGATGTTGCTTATTTCATTTTGACTGTGTCTCCCAAGGAAAAAACCCACAGAGAATACCATAGATATATGTTCCTCTGAAGAGTTTAACTCGAATCTTTTGTACTTACTGTTTGGAATTCCAATGAAAGCGGAAAAATATGCACTGCACATATACAATCATACAATACTCAACTTAAGTCAATTAAAATGTGCCTATGGCTCTGGGAATATTACATGTTTATATCTGCACGTATACTACCACAGTGCGTCTCCAATTCTTCATTCATTTTTACCATTACTGCAGTAGCTCCAATTAACTGAAGAGAGGAAGGGAGAACCTGAGATGCACTATTTTTTCTAAGAATCCAAAAGCAATCATTGCAAAGAATCAGTTCTTACTGAAATTTGTCAATGTACTTCTGTACATTGTACTTCAATGTACTCCCCAAACTCTGTAACAGTAAGAACCCTGACCACAGCCTTAATGATACAACTCTCTCAAGAAAAATAAAATATTCTGAGAATATTTCTTAGGCTTCTTTAAAAAAACTAAGCAACTTAACAATTGGTATACTTAAGACTTAAGCATTTCACTGTATATAAATTTTACCCCTCACCTCTCAAAAAGAGAAAACAAAAATGAACTCTAGCTAATACTACACATGTTAAAGTGCTTAAAGAGACTGATGTCTGCAACTTACTGTGAGATGAACGAACAACAAATAACACGCGATGGACTAATGAATGGATGGAGACAGATGGACAGACACGTGATAAAATACACAGCAAATATTATACAATCTAGGTAGAACATATAAGGGCATTCAATGCACAACTCTTTCTTTTTCTGTGCTTGAATTTTTTTTTTGGGGGGAGGCAATAAAATGGGGGAGAAAAGACTAAGGAACTTCAGACCCTAACAGCTAGAAACCTGGCAGCTTGATAAATTCAAACTAATTTATTAATAATTATAAATTTATGTCAGCAGAAATTACACACACTGACATACATAAAAGACACTCATGGATTTTTTTTCTACTAGTATTCAACAATGTTATCTTCACTCATAAATATGTACAAGGCACTGTGCTATGCACTTCATATTTACTAACGAACTTAATTCTCACAACAATCCCAGAAGGAGGTAGTTTTTATTCCTATTTTACACACAAAGAAACTCAGACACAGAGAAATTAAATCTTTTGCCAAAGGTCACAAAGCAACATTAGGATTCCCCTGAGGTCTAACACCAAAGCCCATGTTCTGCTTTCATGAACAGAGGTGTGTCTAGGTGAGTTCCACCTAGGAACAAGAACAATCTTCCATAGATAATTCACTCCAACAATTAAATTTCAAACTAACGTGCCTTTCTCACAAGACTATCACTTTGAAGGTATCATTATCTTTTTTTAGGAGAAAGATTTTGAAAATTGACAGTGGTCACAAGGTAGGTCAAGGGTGATACGGTAAAGAAATCCAAATTGTCCTTGGCACCAATTTCTGCTAGGCTATACCATCAGAAGGAAAAAGGACTAGTCAGCTGAATTTCCACCGGAAAAATCAGTTAAAAGAAGGGAGGCTTCTGTAAGTTTAATAACACGGACGATTTGGAAATGAATAAACTTAGAGGCTTAGCAACCCAGAAGACAGCATAAACGCTATGGCAAATGGCACTGAGAAAGTGTCAACAAAAATTTCTGATTTCTTAAATCTCCAGTCAGGTGATATTAAAAAAAAAAAAAAATTAAGACAAAGCAAAAGAAATAGCTAGCCAAGCTCTGGCAATCAGTATCAGGTCTTTGCACTCCATAAGCAGAGGGGCCTTGCAACGGAAGATCCCAGCACCGGCAGTACCTACCTTCGGCACTTTTAGGCAAGTGCATGCTCCACTTTCTGAGTTCTGGGTTAAGCCAAGAACCGATTCACACACTTATATGACTAGCAAGGTGTCCTGATCAATGACGGCTAGAACACTGGAGGCCTCTACACTGCTAATCTGACTGCTTTCCAGTTCCTGGTAAGCCACCCTCAGTCAGAAGGGCCGTTAGACAAGAAACTCACCTGGGGAGGGGACTCCGACTCAGAGACCGCTTGCTCAGGAAAGGGCTGCTGGACCGCCTGCGACCATAGGGACTGGGTGACCTCCCGCTGTAGGAGCCACTCCTTTCATAGCTGGAGGAGCGTCGCCGGCTATAGGGGCTCACAGACCTCTGCCGTCTACTGTAGGGACTGGGGGAGCGGGTGCTGGACTGGTAGGCTGAAGGCTCCTTGTAAGGAGGGCTGACGGACTGCCTTCTTGAGGTACTTCCAGGACTCTTCTTGTAGGAGTCGTAATTGCTGGACGTGTGAGATCTTGGGGGACTAAGGTCGTAATCTTGGCCGTAGGAAGCTCCCGAGGGGCTATCATCCTGCTTGGGGCTGTCAGACCATTTCCTGTGGGGACTCCTGGATCTCCGTTTTGGGCTGTCCACTGTTTTGTAGCTTTTGGGTGTTTCCCTTTTCCGATGACTTTTACTCCGGTCTTTGTGCCCAGACTTCAACTCACGTTCTTTCCGTGTCTTCTCCTTATGGAGTTTGGACGACCTGGATTCCTTGTTGCTGCTGCTTTTGGATAGCTGTGTCTTCCCATAGTCATCATTCTCCTCATTTGAACGCTTTGAACTTCCTGGTATCCGGTCCTTCATCGATCCCGACTTGCTGGAGACTTCCTGGCTTTTTTCTTTCTCTGTCTGTTTAGTTTTTAGTAAGTCCCGGGAACGTCTGTGCTGGTGGTGACGGTGTTTGTGCAGGCGATCACTCCGGTCAGTTCCACGGCGCTCATCATTCTCTCTTCTGTCTAGTTTGAAGGCCATGTCATCGGAGAAGGTATCTGAATCAGAGCTGATATCATCATACTCCACCAAAGGTTTGATAATTGTCCCCAAGGGTGCTGCTTCGGGGGTCACCAACCCCATGTCTTTGGAGTGCTTGGACTTATGCCGCTTGTGCTTCGACACCAAGCGGTGACGCTCTCTGCTGTTAGAGCTGCCACCTCCCGATGACGGCTGCAAAGTTCCAGAAGCTCCTCCGCCCCCGTCCTTCTTGCCCCCATGTCTCTCTGAATTGGGCATTCCCTTTCCCCTGGCCTCAAGAAGGGGAAAAAGTTCCCCAGCACTCCAAAAAGTAACCCCCACCCTCCCCCCCAACCCCAACCCCACACCCACCAAAGCTCCTCTAAAGGGGGGTGGGGAGGGAAGGGACGGTAGCCCAAGCTCCTCCTCCCTCCCGACGCCTCAGCACCCTCCTACATGGAGTGGGGGTGAAGGAGCGAAGGGAGAAATGAGAGTTCCTTAGCAGTGGAGTTACGAGACGAGGGGTAGCTGCTCAGGTCTGTTTCTCCTCCTCCCCACGCCGACCCAACCCTCAAGGCCGGGCGCCGGGGAGGTCGAGGAAGTAGAAAGCCGACGGCCCAGGGCTGTGGGGCCGACTGCGGCTCTGGGGCCCTCTGAAGACTGCGCGGGCCCTTCCCCTACCCGGTAGCCCGGCTCCGGGCGGCTTCCTGTCGCTGGGGGTCCCGCGGCCTAGGTACCTCACGCCCTCTTTGTCCCCCGCTCCTGAGAGGAGCCCCTTTCCTTGCCTCCGCCTCACCTCAATGCCTCACACACTCACTCGCTCCCTCACACAGACTCACAGTCACACACTAGGTTAAACCGAAACGGCACTTGGAGGAGGGGGGGGAGGGGGCAATCCCTCGAAATAGCGCGAGAGTCTGGCAGAACATCGCGATATTTCGTGTTTCCCTTTCTCCTCTCCTCCCTGCTTTCTCAAAACCACGCGAGAAGAGGTCAAAGCAGGAAACTCCTCCTATTAGGATCTCGCGATAACCTTTCCCTTCCCCACCCTCACCATTTGAGCAAAGCTTTATTGAAGCAAAGCTTTATTGAAGCGGAACTAGCAAAAAATTTTTTTAAGTAAAAACTTTATAGATAGGAGCAGGTGTGGGTCAAGCAGTTGAGCACCTGCTTCCCACACGGGAGGTCCTGGGTTTAATTGGCCCCTGGTACCTCAAAAACAAAAACCAAAACCAAAAAACAGACTTTATTGATAACTCATTGGGCAAATACTCCCAAGCCCAGGCACAAACTAATTTTAGCCTATTCTTAGCATACTTTGTATCAACTAGTTTAGCTACCATAGTGAGAAGATTGTTAACAGGCCAAAAGGATAATGTGACATTAAGCCCCGGTCCCTCAGTATTAATGCTTTCCACTTACATAGCATATACTACAAGCTAGGCATATTACATACATTATCTCTAATTCTCACAACCTTTCTGCAAAACACAATATATTTGGCCCAATTTTACAGAGGACTCAAGTTGCAGCGGAAATTCAAACCCGTGTCTGTCCAACACTGAACCACAAGGTCTTTCCTTGTGTGGCCCTACCGTGCTCACCCTTTGCTTTCAATCCCAGAACCTTAAAGCTCATTCCTTCTTGGGATCATCTCCCCATGTCTCTTCTGGGATCATTTAGCTTCTCATCATCACAGATTATAATTACGAACAAGAAAAGCAACATACTCATGAACAAGAAACATTTTATCTTACACTGGCCTTTCATTTTGTACTTTTCAAAACTCCTTCACACACAACTCACTCCATCTTCACAACTTTCTGAAATAAATGAGGAAACTGAGGCACAGAGAAGTTAAGTGACTTGCCAGGCTTTATTTTTTTCTTCAACAAATATTTGTGAAACTTTAAGGCCCTCCTCTATGGATATAATGCCCTCATAGATAGGACCCTCAAGTATAATATAGATAATATATTCATACCACAAAATATAAGGTGATAAGTCTTAAGAATTATACAGAACATGAGAGAGGCTTGGGAGGAGGTTGGGAGTGTTAAGAAAAAGCTTTATAAAAATAGAGGGGTTTGAGTTGGGCCAGGAGGAGTAGATAGGATTTGTATAGGAAAAGATGGGAGGATCAGCCCTAAATTAAGAACCAGAAAACATTCTGCATGAAGGCAAAAGGATCTATTCTCAAAATCACTCCCTGAAAATGTTCTTGTTGATTTTGATCAGATGGGTACTAAAAAATGGTTTTTACCCAAATGTCTGAGCCCATAAATTCAACTATAAATTTAAGAGACCAAAGTTTTTCACAGCAACTTTTTAATCTTGAATGGAAGTAAAATAAGGGTTCCTAAGGCTGCTGGAGGCCATGGATGTAAAGGTCCCCACCACATGTATGACAGGGTGGCAGGGGCTATGAAGCATAATGGGCTGAGGAAATGAGGTGACTGGCCTACCTTACTAAGGGGCTTGGCAGGAGTTCAGCAAAATTTACCCCATTTTTAAAAAATTTTCTCTATCTTTTCAAGTTTTTGACCTAGGATGGATCTGGAAAAAATGGGACAGTTGAAGGCATTATGGTAACATCTAAAATCTGGACGAATACAATTAACCACCAAGATTAAACAACAACAGAAGCATTCCTAATTTTCTGTTAGTTGCCTCGTAAGTCCATCTAGAGACTACCTATAAATGAATGAAAGCAGAAATGAAGGTTTTTCCCCAATCTTTGAATATTTATATCCTATATTTTGACAGCACTATTCAATATTCCACAGAACTTTCTTCCCTAAACTTTTAATTTTGAAATAATTTCAAATTATGAGAGTTACAAAAATAAACAAAACCCATACAGAGAACTCCAACATACTCTCCATTAAAAGACCCACCAATCTTAACATTTTGCCCCATTTGTCGTATTAATCTATTTTCTAAACATATGAGAGTATGTTGTATATATACGCTTCTTGAGCACAAAATACTTCCATGTCCACAGAACTCTTTTAAGCTTGTCAGTAATTATCAGTTGAATAAATAAACAACATGATGAGATGGCCAGGATAGGTATTATCATATCCATTTAATAAATGTCTAAACTGAGACTCAGAAGGAATCAAATTTGACCACGTTTACAATAAGTATAGGAAATGGCAGGAGCAGGGACAGGACTCTCCTTAATCCTAGGCCAGTAGTCTTTTTTTTCTACTGTACTACACTTCTTTTTGGTGGATACAATTTTACTCCAGGAAATCTCAGGTTGTGTCCAAAATTTTAGATGCAAATCTACTGTAAACTTCAGGGATTTGCCTAATAACTTGTGAGAATGGCACTTTTGTAAAATAAGGATTGCTTCACTCCAGAGAAAAAACTTTGAACTCAGGAATTCCAGGACTGTGTGATTTGCTTTATTTGCATAACCTCCTAGGGCAGGGAGTAAAGGCAATTCTGTGAACTCCAAGGTGATCAGTCAGATGATGGCAATACTTTCCCTGTAAACCACCCAAAGCAGGTCAGAAAGCTTCCCTGTAGGCTGTACATAAGAGGAAATATTTAACAATACGTTTTTTTCTTCACAAACCAATTTCTTAGTTTAGATTTTAGGTTTAAAGAGTCCTCTGGAGTCTTCCTCAAAGCTTAGTAATTTCTGATTAAAATTTGCTCATTGCCACATTTATGAAGATTGCACCCTTGAATTCTTTTCTTGTTCAATGACATGACTCTCCTATTTTTCTAGAGCACAAATATTTCCTTGACGTCCTTTATCTGCACTTTCAGGTGAGAAAGTATAACTTATTCCATTCTATGAACAAAATTTACATGCTTTATAAGGTTTAAAATTTCCTAGCTACATTTAGTACAGACATTATTCTTTACTTGCATAGAGTTTACAGAAGGACGTGTGGCTATGTATCTGACATTGATACTTTGATTATGATAAGTAACAAAAATTTTTTGAGCATCTATGATAACAGTGACCAACCATATTATCAGAACCTAAATCAGAGGGCTCTGTCAAGGGCTGGGGCACTGTTTTCATGTATATATTAGCAGATGCTAAAACAGACATTTTAGAACTCCACAGATACTTGTTAAATGAAGAGCACTTTGACAAGAGGAAAGAACACAGCATTCTAAACATGATCTTTAAAATTCTTGTTTGGATGAACACTCTCTGTACTTCATCAATTATAGGGATACCAGATTTATGTTTTCTTATGTAATATTTGGGAGACTTTTTATACTAAAAAGTAGTCATTGTAGGGGATTGGCTGTAGCTCAAGTGGTTGAGCACCTGCTTCCCATGTACAAGGTCCTGGGTTCAATCCCCAATACCTCCTAAAAACAAACGGAGGTAGCTGCTGGAGGTGTGAGTGTTGCTTCTTGGTAGAAGCGTGGGTGGGTGGCCGCTGCCTTTCGGCTGGTGTGAACCATGCTCTCTGCTGGAGGCAGGGGAGCCAAGCCGGAGCTACTGCCAGTACAGTGGTAGCAGTAGGACTGACCATTGCAGCTGCAGGATTTGCAGGCTGTTTATGTTTTGCAAGCCATGAAGCATATGGAGCCTCAAGTAAAACAAGTTTTTCAAAGTCTCCCAAAATCTGCATTCAGAGATCGCCATTATAGAGGTGGGTTTGAGGCCAAAATGACAAAACAGGAGGCAGCATTAATACTAGGTGTAAGCCCTACTGCCAATAAAGGAAAAAGAGATGCTCATTGATGAATTATGCTCTTAAATCACCCAGACAAGGAAGTATCTCCTTATTTAACAGCCAAAATCAATGAAGCTGAAGATTTCCTAGAAGGTCAAGCTAAGAAATAAAGTAAATGTATGATGAATTTTAAGTTCATATAAACTTATGTATATGATTACCAACTTTTTATAATAAAATGCCTCAAAGCTGTAAAAAAAAAACAAATGGAAAAACCAACTCTGAGGAGAAGGTGTAGCTCAGTGGTTGAGTACCTGCTTCCCATGTATGAGGTCCTGGGTTCAATCCCCTAGTACCTCCTAACATAAAAAAAAAGTATTCATTGTTTCTCTTAAATTTAATTTAAACTGGGCATCCTGCATTTTATCGGTTACCTTATCAATTTATTCCAGAAACATCACTGAGTCTGTGACATGCGTCAGAAGCTGTGCTAAGCACTGAGGAAGCAGCAGCGAATAAACAGGCCCAGTGTAGTAGCCCCCCTGGAACTAACAGTCTAGCAGGGAAGACAGGCACTTAAATCATGACAGTTAATTCTGATGGTGAAAGTGCTATTAAAGAGAAGTTTGAAATAACATAACAGAGTACCTGATCGAGTCAGGAATCAGAGACTTGTTTCTCTAGTCCAGAGGACAAGATGTTTAAATTAAGATCTGAATAAGGCCTCAATGGGGCGAAGAGAATGGGATGGAGAGGTCCTCTAAGCAATTAGAAAGGATTTGTGGCATTGAGGGAATAGTGCAGGAATTTTCTGGAAATGAAAGGTCAGTGTGGCTGGGAGTTGGCAAGGGAAGAGCTGCGTCTAGCAAGGCTTTGTAGGCATAGTAAAAGATTTGCATATTAGGCCCAGGTACAGTGCTAGGCAGTGGGGATTCTGAAATGGAGTAATTCCTGCCCCCAAGAAACTTACTCTGTGGTGACTCAAAGGCATGAGGATAAATGAACTGGACAAGAAATAAAATTGCACAACACTATGATTATACTAAAAGCTAATGATTGTACACTTCGGATAGATTTTATGTTATGTGAATATATCTCAAGAAAACTGCTTTAAAAAATATGATTTGAACTCTACTTTCAAGGAGCATAATTAAGATCTATATTTGTGGCAATAAACATGTTCCCAGACAGTTCCAAAGATTTGTTTACACTAAGTTTACACTACTGTGCCTTCTCATCTGAACTACAGTATCAGCAGCTGGGATGGCTTTGGAGAATGTTTGAATAGCACTTCTGAAATACGGGAAAAGTCTGAGACTACAGAGCCAGCAGAAATCCACTGCTTAATATTCTGGAGCAAACTAGGTAATATCTAACTTTTCAGCAGCAATGAGTTATTTCCAAAGATGTATATATGGAAAAAGGACATTAAAAAAAACAGCCTCAATTGTATTAAAAACTTTCCCCCAATGCTAGCACGGTTGTAGTTTACCTTGTGTCTTCAGTTCCTGTCGTCATGAACTCAGCATTACTCCGAATTTCTCTCTGTGAGGATTTACTAATACAAGAGGTATGTCTATACATTATTCGTGATTTACAGTGTTAAGTGCTTATGTCTTCACGATGATTACATGAAAGGGACAAAATCAACTGTGAACACGTTGGGCTCCTACATATAATTAATAGCATCATAAATTTACCTTAATCCGAAATCTCCTAGATCTTCAAAAACATTCTAATTGCTCAAGAAACATTTCTGAAATTTAAAAAAAAATTTAGAAAATGGGAATTAAGTGTGTTGAGCTAGCTTCGAACTTAGTGTTACAAAGCGTTAGCATACTTTTTTAGTTACATAATTTTCCATTTAGTATCTCGGGGAAAATGTTATCTTTAATACTAGTCTTTCATTTCTTTAAGCAAAGAAAGCTGGAGTTTTACTCTGTGAACTGCTTAACTGCCAAAATAAAAACGCTGATTTTCCCAAAACAGCCTAACGCAGCCCACTCGCAACCTTAACATCGAGCCACGTGAAGTCTGACTCACTCGGAAGAGAAGGAAAGGCTTGGTTGAAAAAAATCTCGCGATAAACACGCATAAACAATTTCGCGAGATTGTGATTCTCTGCCCCCTCCCTCTCGCGCGCAGGATCCTGGTTAATCTCGCGGTCTTTGGGAAGTTCCGTTGAGGAAGATGGCGGCGGCCGCGAGCGCCCATCTCTTCTTGCCGCCGGGGACTTCAGACTGAGCCTTCCTGGGAAGAGTGGGGACTGCTGGTGCCCTACGTCCCGGGAGCCCGAGCTAACTCGGTTCTCCCTTTAGTGGTGGGGAAGGGCTTATGTTCTTGCGCGGCAGAATCAGGCCCTCCCCGCCGTCAGGATGAAGGCTCAGGGGGAAACTGAGGGTGAGTGACTGAGGGTGAGAAAAGGAGGGGCTGGAACACAACTGGAGGGACCCACCCTGCGAGAAGGGCAAGGGGCCGATGCTCCGCGAGGGCCACTCTTAGGAGCGCTCAGAGTCTCGGAGGTGGGATGTGTTTGAGTTTTAGACTCTGCCTTTCCAGGTAATGGTGGAGCTCCGACTTGGGCGTGATGGGGGCTCCCAACTTATGTGAAGGTTTCTACTCATCTAGGGGCAATCAGTTGGGCCTCAGGGCATTTTTAGGCTGAATTGGTGAGATCTCGATCAGGCGATAGAACCTAAAACCTGTCTTACACTGGCGAAGACACAGCTGACTAATGATTTAAAAACAATACAAAACGGTGTGTAAAAGTGCTGGAGGATGTTTTGGTCAAGTGAAATGATTAGTTCCCTATGGCGTTAAAAGCCGGCATTTCTCTAGAATGTCAGATCCTTATGCTAGTATGTTTTTCAAGTGCTTTGAATTTCAGCCTTCCAAGGGGTCGAACTCTAACACAGAACTGCTGAAAGACACCTTTTCTGTAGTACCTTACTCAGACCCTCCGAATTTCTGCACTACAGTTCATATGCTTCCTTGGCATTTTGGTCAGCTCTCAGTATTATCTTCTTCATTTTGTTCTGAGCTTTGTAGATCAGGGACTCTGCATTTCTCATCTTTGTATAGTCCCTGGTACTTAATAGTTGCTCAAAAAATATTTGTTGATTTGAGGATCCAAGTAAAGCTATTTATTAGGCTTTTCAAAGCAAAGAAGGAATGTCTTTTGAAGAAAGAAAGTGTGCTCTTTGGGTGCAGAGGAATGACAAGTGTAAAATGGAAATGGGGAGGCAGGCGTTTTGCCTAGTTTGCTCACTAGTTTATCCACAGCACAGCACCTAAAATAGTGCTTGAACAAAACACGCTTGAAAATAGGCATTGGCAAAAATATGCCCAGAATTATAAATTGACTGAAACAGCCCAAGAACCAATTTTCCAGAAAATGAGGGCATTGGAAGAAGGCGTTTGAGTATTGATTTAGGAGATCTTTTCCCCATTGCCTCAAGTCTTAATTGATGAAATTCTACTTTTTTAATTCCATCATCAACTGTCACCTTTTCCCACAAGTGATTTTGAACTTTTCTTCCTTTGAATTTCAATAGTAAAGTATCTCTGCTTTTAAGAGCATCTTACTGTGCTTTGTGTGATGATTACTTCCCCATTAATTTATCCATACCACCTCATCTATTTCATCTTGGGGATATTGTGTGTTTTTGCACTTCCATGGGTCTTTAGCACAGCTCCTTGGTTAGAAGAGGCAGCTCAAGAATTAGAGGATGGTTGGAAGGCAGAGGAGCATATGCTTAGTCCAGGAGCCAGTCTTATTTACATTTCTCCTACCTCTGCTGGAAACTCATCCTCTGGTCATTGATCTCATCCCTATCATTATAATTTTAGTTTAAATTCAAGTAAATATCTACTGGGTAATAGAGCCTGTTTTCTTCATAATGCCTGCAAACTGATCTCTCAGAATTATATGCTGAAAAATTAAGCCAGCATTTTCACATTGGATATCAACCAGCCATAGCAAGGCCATATTCAAATGTATGTGTATTAGTCAGGGTTCTCTAGGGAAACAGAATCAACTGGAGATATCTGTAAATAGTGTGAAATTTTATAAAACTCTCTCATGTGACCATGGGGATGTACAAGTCCAGATTCCACAGGCAGGTTGCAAACCAGGTGCTCTGATGAAAGTCAGTTGAAGGTCATTTATGAGTTCCTGGGAGACATTGGCTGTCCAAAGAGGAGCTGGGAAATTCTCTCTGAATGCTGAACTCACTTCCCCTTTTAAGGCATTCAACTGATTGGATAAAGTGTCACTCATTGCTTACTGGCACTCCCTGGTTGATTGTAGATGTAATCAGCCATCTATGCAGTAAATTCACTGATGACTAAAACTAAAGTCCATAAATGTCCTTGTATTACAGTTAGCCCAGTGCTTGCTTGACCAAGCAACTGTGCACAATTACCTGGCCAAGTTGACATGTTAGCCTAACCATCACAGTATGCACTACTTTTATCATGCCAGGGGTTTCATGCATATTATGAAATGATTCTGTCAGTAAATTGTAGGAATGATTCTGAAACATGGTTTCTTCTTTTGGTTCCCATTTAAAGTTTGAATAGAAAGCAGTCCTCTTCTATGGCGTTCCTTAGGTCAGACCAATAATCTGTGTGTCTTATTACCATTAAAAATATTTTCATTGTATGTTTTGAACTAAATGATGTTGAAAAACATTTTAACTGGATTATTACCAGGATGAAGTATAGAGTTTTCTTTGCAAGAAAAACTGGAAGGTCTTGATAAGAGTTTCTAATGATATTTTCTGATTTATATTGTAGAGTCGGAAAAGCTGAGTAAGATGAGTTCTATTTTGGAACGGCTCCATGCAAAATTTAACCAAAATAGACCTTGGAGTGAAACCATTAAGCTTGTGCGTCAAGTCATGGTAAGGATTGTGGTAAAGTGGGTAAAGTGTGCTTAGAGAATTATTTAATAGGCTTAGCTCCTTGTGTGGATTTGTTCAAATTAGTTATTATAGTGTGTCTTCAATTTTGTTTATTGTAAAACACCTGAATATGTGGTGGCTATTAATTTTAAAAATCCATTTGAGAAAGAGGCATATTTATAAATTGTGTTCATGGTGAGTATACTGGGGTACGTTTATTCACTTCCTGTCAAGCTCCTTGATTCTTATATGCCATTACTTTCATTGTTTCTATATTACTAGTTCAGGTTATGATTCATACAGGTGAACCCTGGGTTTTCACCTGTCCAGTCTGTCAACTTCTTTGTCTATAGTACTACATTCCTTTCCCCTGAGTCATTCAACAGTATAGGGAGCACTTAACCAGTTGAGTGGAAGACAGAGGGCCAGTCTCAGAGCTGGAAGTCCATCCATATGATTCCAGTAGTAGTCAAAGTAGGAAATGATGTAGGAAGACTTTACTTCTGTTTTTTGACTTGGGCAGTGGTTATATGGGTTTGTTCACTATGCTAATTCATGGATCTGTTCATATATGATTCATGTGCTTTCTTTTATATGTTTTTTTTTTCTTGTTTTTTAATTTTCTTTTTTCTTTTTCATTTTCATTGATGTGTATATATGTTATACTTAAGTGAAAGTGCCCCCTCGCCCTACCAAATGTTACTTGGGGTCCAGAATAATAAATTCAGTTTAATAGATTTATTAGCATTTAAAATGAACATGCGGGGGCGGATGTGGGTGAAATGGTTGGGTGTCCGTCTGCCAAATGGAGGGACCTGGGTTCGATCCCCGGGACCTCCCGGTAAAAAAATAAATAAATAAAAATAAAGAAAAAAAGAAAAGAAAAAACTTAAAAAAAAAAAAAGCCAAAAAATGTTACTTAAAAAAAAATGAACATGCCAGTGGTATAGCACTAGCAGAAGAATTGAATTTTTCTGTCATAAGACCTTTATTTGGGTCTTGACTCCAACACTTATTACCTTTGTGACCTTGGAAAAATTATTTAATGTTTCTGAGTCCCTGGCTCTTTGGGTTCCAGTATCTTGGTTTAATCACCATGGCTTCCATTGTCTACTTCTCAGTTCTACAGATTCAGAAGCTTAATTTTATTGGTGTATCAAGACTTTTAAAGAGTTTTCAACAACTGATTTACTAACCAAATCACAGTAATTTAACGTGTAAATCAGAATGCCAATTTATTAATTTACAATAGTTACCAAAATACTTTATCTATTGTCCAGGGCACCCCCTTCTCTATTCAAGCTACAAGGGAGAATAGAATATCAATTAATCAAATGTATGTTTGTGCAGGTGGAATTAATACAAATATTCTGTTTCTTGGAGAAAGTTTAAAACTATTGATTGAAATTCAATTTCAATCTAATTTGACTAAGGTTTGGTTGTATTTCTCAAATTACAGGCAAATCACCGTGGTAGATTTAGGAATCTATTCTTATTAGTGCCAATGCTAAGCCTTACTAATGAACATTGTGCAAATCTCCAGAGCCATCCCATTTAACTGACTGAAAGATGTAGTCACTTCTACAAGAGGCTGGTCTCATCTGTTATATTTGATTCTTCCCAATTTTTCTTCAAAGGTTATCTTATTTTAGATCTGGACGTACCTTTTTCTGCCTCACCTATATGGATGGACAGAGTAATAAGAGTTTATAAACTATCTTGAAATAGTACTACTAAGATAAGGTATATATTTACCTGAAGCACTGTTGGTTTGGTAAATTTTTGCCCCAAATATTTTCCCACTTGTTACAGGAGAAGAGGGTTGTGATGAGTTCTGGAGGGCACCAATATTTGGTCAGCTGTTTGGAGACATTGCAGAAGGCTCTCAAAGGTTTGTAAGCACCTTTGACATATACTGATTTCATAAAAGCTCTAGTTTAAGGAAGTATTGTTTTATACTTAAATTAGAAATATAAATTGAGTTAAATTCCTATCCTAGGTATTGTTCTTGCTTTCATTTTTGGAGTTGAAATGAGACCTTCTGAACTTTTGAAATATTTGTTATTGATTCTCTTTTGGTGGTCTGGTACAGATATAAAAGATAATTGATGAAAGGTAACTATAAGATAGCAGGGGAGATTTCTTTTTCCTTCACTTGTAATTAACTGAATAAGATGGACATTTTACAGTATCTAAGGGCAATGTTTTTAGGAAAGCAGACATAAAATTTACATCATGAACTTGATTATTCATGTGAGCATTGCTAATTTCTATTTATTTTTGGGGCAAATGAAAGTAAAACAGATTTTACAATGATCCACCACAAATGAACCCAACTTAGCTGAGTATTTGTTTTTATGTTGGTTTTGATATTAATCTTTCTTATTCTTGCACTAGCAGATAAATATATCTTATTTAAGTTAAAGATAACTTGCCCTAAATAATGAGTAATGAAAAAAGGAGAGGAAAAAGGTCCAATGATTTTTCAATAACTTTTTTTTTTTTTTTTTGATTCTTATTACTACCTAGGTCACAACTAAGCCTTACTAATGAACTTTGTGCAAATTATCAGCTTTTGAATTGTTGAATATATGTATGGCTTTGGAAGGACAGATATGCTCCTTAGAGTGTTCTGTGTTTGAAGACTACAGTTTAAATTATGTGGAGCATTCTTTGTGATTTCCTTTTTTTATTCTTTGATAGTAACATCTTTACCGGCAATGACTGACCGTTTGGAGTCTATAGCAAGACAGAATGGGTAAGTGGTCTATGTGAAGATAAAGCTACTTTACTTGGTGTTGACTTTGGGTGGCTTTATTTATGTGTCTTTTATTAATTTTTGTTTTGATTTGTTCCTGCTAGACTGGGCTCTCATCTCAGTGCCAGTGGCACTGAATGTTACATCACGTCAGATATGTTCTATGTGGAAGTGCAGTTAGATCCTGCAGGACAGCTTTGTGATGTAAAAGTGGCTCACCATGGGGAGAATCCTGTGGTATGTGTTGTTGATATTTCACTGGAATCTGTGGGGTTTACTTAGGGACATTAATTTAAAATTGAACTGTTGGGGTTTTAAATAGCTTGGGTTTAGGTTTTTTCATGAGCCACTGTAGAGATGATGTGATAGGTTTACAACATCAATAGCTATAGAATGAAATTTAGAACAATGTGGGTCTGTCTCTGACATCATCTAAGGGCTTTCACAAGTGGAAACACCAGTGGAACACTTTTCATTTCATATCAACAAGCAGGAGCCTCAGTTAAATAATAGGTGCTGAGGATACAAAAAACAATAATTTATGGTTCCTATCCTCAATGAGTTCATAATCAAGTAGGACAGATAGCCTTGTACACAGCTAAATTTTCTGAAAAATCCTGTAACAGAGGTGAATATAAAATGTTGTGTAACCATACAGTTGGATTGGGATTCCAAGGATGGCATTAAAGAGAGGTCCTAATGTTTTAAACAAGCTACTGAAAGTTCCTTTATAAGCTATTTTATATTTTTTTATTTTTAATTTTATGCCCAAACCCCATGGTTTACCAAGTAGGAAGAAGATACTTTATGATATCTTAATATAAGGACTTGTAGTTTTAATGTTTTCTTGTAAAGCATGTGCTATTAATAAAAGAGAACAACTTTTCATGTCTTCAAAGGTGTTAAAATAGTTTAATGTTTTAATGTAATTTCTTTAATTGCAGAGCTGTCCAGAACTTGTACAGCAGCTAAGGTGAGAAAATGACATTTATATTCCTTGATATTGATAGACAGTGCTATTCTTTATAGGTAGATTTGAGACTGGTTAGAAGTTACTTTCCTCAGGAACAAATTTATTTTCTTGGGCCAAGATTTTTCAGAGTATACTTATTTACTTTCCATGTCAACTTAGCTTGATTTCTTAGCCTACTCAGTCCGTCCCTGGGTTTCTCAGCTTCAGCACTGCTGACATTTTGGATCAGAAAATTCTTTGCTGCAAGGGGAGGCATTCTAGTGCATTGTGGGATGTTTAATAGCATCTCTGGTTTCTACCCACTACTTGGCAGTAGTATACCCCCCACTTGTGGCAATCAGAAATGTCTCCTGATAATTGCCACATGTTCCCTAGAGAAGAAAATTGGTTGTGGTTGAGAACCACTGATCTAGCCCTAGGAATTGTGGTGGAACAAAAACAAGTATAACTTAATCATTGAATCAGAGAGTTTGAGAAAACAGAGTCTGTAGCATGAAAGGAACTTTATTTTCCACTGACATATTGAGAAAAATTGTTTTACATTTAAGGTATGTGTGTGATAAATTCCTGTTATACTATAAGGGCTAGGCTTGAAGACAGTGTCTTTTAGTGGTTCATGTCTTTTTTCACTGGTATCATTTCACTTTTAGTTGAGTGGAAATTTCCATGCTTAAATTTAAATCCATAATTAACTTTCTGGGAATTTGGGAAAGTCATTATATGATTTTTTTTTGTTTTAAACATAGCAAAGTTCTCAGATACTACATGGGGCATGGCTTAAATATGGTGTTAATATTGAGGAGGTGGGGCCGGCTGTATAGCCCAGTTGGTAGGGCACCGGTTTACCACATGGGAGGCCCCGGGTTCCGTCTCCGGGCCTCCTCCAATGGGCGGACAACCTCGAGAAGGCAAGCCAATGTGGGCGAGGCACGCTGCCGTGGGCAAAGGCAAGTCCCCGCGGGAAAAGGCAAACCCCCACGAGCAAGGGTGAGCCCCCATGAGCAGGCGGGCTGCCACTCCGCTGAGCTGACTTGGCAGGTCGCCCCAGCAGGGGTAGACAAGCAGACACAGAGGAATGCAGAGAAAAATGAACACAGCAAGAACAAGCAAAGAGGGGGGGATGTATAATAAATGAAAAATAAATCTTTAAAAAAAAATATTGAGGAAGTAAGTTTTATACTCATTCTTCTCAAAGATCAGTTTAATGTGCTTATAGCCAAATGATCCAAATGTGAAACAGCTTTTAAAAAATTGTAATGCAACATAAAAAATAACTTTTATGATTTTATTAAATTAATAAGTCTAGCAAATGTGTTACCAGAATATTCACAAAGAGCCAATATTTCTGGCTCTAAACTGGCATAGGGGACCACACCAATTTACGAACTGGTGATATTCTAAAGTTAATTTGTAAGCCTGTTGGGAAGTGTTACCTTCAGAATGAATGTTAAATTGTACCTTTACCTGATATTTTATTTCAGTATAGATGGTAATTTTAAGGCTGGGAATATATTTTGCTATTTTCCTTTTATCATGGCACTATATGTAGGAAGAGCTCAATAAATGCTGACAGAATGCATGACCAAGGGTGTCATGGCAGTTTAGCTCTCCAGAGACTTTTTATTTTTAGTTTTTTTTGAATTTGAGAGAGAGGGAGAGAGATGGAATTGTTGATTTGTGTTGAATTCTTGTCTGTCCATAAAAGCCCATTTGACTAAAACTAAGAATCCAAGCCTGACTATTAAGTCCTATAAAGCCAGAGATCATGGTAATAGTTTCTTTTTCTCCTGGGACAGGCCTGGTAATAGGACTTTTGGAATATGTGAAGTTTGTCTCCATAGGGCCTACTCTCCTTCTAGGTCTCCCATCTATCTCCTGTTGTTCATTTTACCTCTCACCTCTCTGCTGTCATGTTGCCATATATACCTGCAAGTGTTCTAGCTTCTGGATTCACTTACTTCCCATTACCCCTCCAAAAAAAAGTTTTATTTCCACAGGGCATCTAATTTCAATTACATAATTAAAAGGAAAGAAAAAAAAAGAAAGAAAGAAAGAAAAAGAAAAGGAAAGTAATTCATTAAAACCAGGTCTGATTATTTAGGAGCTATGTGAATTATTAGATCTTTCTGATTTTCTTCCTTTTGGCTTTTATTCTGCTTATTAAAACCTTCTCCAGAAAAATGGGGTGGAAAGAAAGGAAAACATGTTGATTTCTTTTGCTATTTTTGATTATCTAGAATACTTTGGAGGAAAAAGATTAAAACAAATTATTAAAATTACAGTTTTATATAACCATGAATTTTGGTACATTGCTGTACGATTGAGTGATAATTCTAATTATATATTATATTCCTCCCCCTTTTCCTTTCCTGAACACTCTTTAGGGAAAAAAATTTTGATGAATTCTCTAAGCATCTTAAGGGTCTTGTTAATCTGTATAACCTTCCAGGAGACAAGTAAGTATTTTATTTTTTTGCTTTTGTTGGAAAAGTCAGTATAAATTTATAAACCATTTTGTTGTGCTTAGAAATTAGCCACATCTGCCCTACCAGATTCATTGATTTCTATTCATACTGACGATCTATAGCTCAGTTTCTGCTTTATATGTTTTAAATGTATTTTAAGTAGGCAGTATCTGCATTAATGGATTATAATGTCAGAAGTCAGACTATAATCCTTGAGATGTCTTCAGCATGTTGATTTTCAGGCTGAAAGGAATTGGTTGTATAGCTGACTTGTCATTTTTTGTGTGTGTTAACCTACCTGGGATTCTGTTAACATGCTTAGGTCTTTTAAACAGATAAAAATTGGCT
>PVKH010003796.1:0-24341 GCA_004027955.1 Chaetophractus vellerosus
TAAAAGGTAATAAGAGCCTATAAAGTGCTAAGTATCAAGTAAAAGCTGTCTGACTAAAATCACAAGTAGAGAAATCATTACAGTGAGTTGTACGAAAACACACATGACGCAGTCCTGAAAACAGGGAGGCAGCAACTAACAACAGGAGTGTGGAACGTGATGGAATAGTGGGAGGAAATGTATTTGGGGTATTCAACTACCCTGGCCTGCCTCCCTCCCTTACTTTCTCCTTTCCTTCTTCCCTGCCTGCCTTCCTTCCTGTTTCTCTGCATTCTCCCAATTTTCTTAGCGAAGAGAAAAAAAATTTTTTTTAATTTTGGAGATCAATGGGGAATTTAACCAACTTATTTTAAACACAGACCCCATGCAAGGCACAGTGAGGTGCTGTAAAGCTCAGAATGTTCTGGACCCTCAGCCCTCGCCCAGGACCAGTCTTGCTATCAGACATCTTGGGGAGGGGGAATAGCAATCTTTGGGTGACGCTTGGTTTCTTTTTTGCTGAATCTAGCAAAGCAGTAAGTGAATGGGGGAGCGGCAGAGTATGTGGGAGGATGAGGCGCCAGCATCTCTCAGAGTCCTTTCTCCAGAATCTCAGATAAAATACATGGCCCTGCTTTATTCCATGGTCCGTGGGGCCACCTGTGTCAGGGGTCACCACACATTACTTCCCCCTTGTATCCCGAGGTCTTTCCTGTCTCTTCCACCCCACCAATGTGACAGGTGACAAAGTCAGGCCTACCCCAGCCCCTCTCTTTCCTTGCCCCAATAATTCCCCATCCTATTTTGACCTCCAGTGGCTTGCAACTCCATGCAGATATTTGAAAAGAGAATGAAGTGATTTACATAATTAAAACAAATTGCTTGACGAGTGTGAGGATCCATTGTTGTGGGATAATGGAATGATTTAGATGCTTTGTGAGACACAAGCCTGGGGGGAAAGCAGCTCCACCACCCTGGAAATGTAATTACTGCTTGACAAAGCCCTTCCTGGAGAGACTAGGGCCCTTAGAGCACCGACATGGCCGTTGTCTCTGGAAGAAAGTGTAAGGCCAAAACAGAAGCCTCTAAACTTCTCAGTCTGCCTTCTCAACTTTGAGTATATGAGGTAATTTCTGGAGCAGGTGCTGAAGCCCAAGGAAACATCTGGGATTCGCCCCCTCACCATTTACCAGTTTACCATTACATTTGGGGGTTTTGTTTGGGTTTTTATTTTGTTTTGTTTTGCATGTTTCCAACCTCTATCTGCTCTGGTTCTCTGAAGCCACAGAGAAAGCATCTTTAAAAACCACATTAGGATTTCAGATTAAAGGAGACCAAAGAGACGTAACAACCTGACAGCTAAATGTAATGCGTGATCCTAGAATGAATCCTGGAAGAGGATTTGTGTAGAGAGAGGGAAAATGGTAATGCTTGTAGGGTGAAATAGTAACAGTCAGTAAATCTAGGTAAAGGGAACAGGTGCTCTTTGTATCACTCTTACAAATTTCCTGTTGACTTTGAAATTATTTTAAAATAAGAAGTTAAGAAACAATCACATTAGGAAATAATTCTGGCCTTGTAGGACTGACAATTGTTCATCTCTTAAAAGAAAAGCATGGAGGGTTAGAAAAGGGAAATAACATGCACACTCCAAATAATTTTTGCATGAAGTTGGAAGAGCTGAAATTTGCAATTAATTATATCCACAACTGAGATGAAAATCCAGCTCACCACCGTAGCCCTGCAGACTTCAGATCACAGAGCACAGGCCTTGCCTGGCACAGGGTGTGGCTATCAGAGGAGCCTCATTACACAGTTATCACGGCTAGAAAGGGGGCTCTTCCTGTGCATGGATGGCGTCTGTGCTTGTTCTGATGGAAGGCTTTATCATTTAATATTCAGGGTCTCATTGTCTGCAGTTCTCATAGAGAGGACTATGAGTTGACTTGGCATCCAAGTCCATTTGGAATGTTAGGTGAAACCATGGAATTTCCCTGCCTTGAACTCTTTAACAAGCCAGACTTGCCAACAACAGCCCCCTAGATTGTACCTGAATGTAGCCCTGGGCCTGTCCTCATCCATGAGCTGGAGGTCCTGAGCCAGGTGGAGCGGTGGTGAGGGCCACGTGCTCACGAGGTGTGTCCCTTGGGTTGCTGCTGTGGGTGTGGTCTCAAGCTTGAAGGTCTGGGTGTTATCACAAGGCCTTCTCTTGCTGCTTGGCAACGGCACCAACCTGTGCATCCATGCGTCCTGTCGCTCCGCGTAGTATTTTTAAAAGTATACAGCCAAATCCAGGTGTCTCCCCTTGCTCTTACCTTCCTGTTGGAACGCTGCCAAGCTTAGCACAGAGCCTGGTAGAGCAGGTAGGAACCAATGAAAGGATCCCATTCCGAGGTGGCATACTCAGATTCCTGTGGGAGCCAGGGAGGTGCCGCCAGTGAGTAAAGTGAGCAAGGAGATGATGAGGGAAACTGGAGTTGGCTGCCCTACCCAAAATGCGTCTCAGAATCCATTCCACTGTGGCCGGAGAGCAGGGATCATGGGCCTACTGGGGTCAGATCTTCCACATTTCCAGAGTACCAGATTACAAATCTCCCCATTTTTAAATGTTGGCAACAATTTTTTTTTTTTTAATATTCAAAACCAAACCTACCAATCCAATATATTAACAGGCAAGATCTGGTCATGGGCTGCCAGCTGCTGATCTCTGGGCTAATCCAGCCCGCTCATAATACACATTTGGCAATTCAATTCTACAAACAGTTACTGAACTTCTCCAGGGTGCTGGCACCCAGAGAGGGTAAGTGACTGGCCTGAGATCACAGCAAGTTAATGGCAGAGGCAGAAATACTACATAAAGTTGCTAAACTTGTATAGCAGCTTTTATGATTTGACACAAAAACAAAAATTAGGCTCCAAGATACAGCCTCATGAACAGGATAAATTAATTTCAAGTGTTTTTTAAAAGAAAATTAATTCCACAGTATCCTGCAACACCCTACTTCTGCCACATGTTTGATGGAAATGGCTTCTTAAAATTTGCCAAATGTGGGGCCGGCCATATAGCCCAGTGGATAGGGCGCCGGTATACCACATGGGAGGACCCGGGTTCGGTTTCTGGGGACCTCTCCTAGCGGGCAGACCGCCTTGAGAAGGGCAAGCCGCCATGGGCGGGCAGAGCCGCCGTGGGCAGGGCAAAAAGCTGCCACGGACAGGGCAGCTGAAGCGGAGCTGGCCGTGAATGGAAGCAGAAGCCGCCCACGGGCGGGGCAAAGCCACCTGCACGGTGACTGGTCTCGGCGCGTCACCGCAACAGGGGGAGACAGAGCGGACAGAGAGGAACACAAGAATAGACACACAGCAAGAGCAAGCAGAAGGGGGGGGGGCGGAATGTAATAAATAAAAAATAAATCTTTAAAAAAAAATTGCCAAATGTGTTTCTTCCTAACCACAAATTAATTTTCAGAAACAAAGAGGTTTAAAGATGGGGTTCAAGGTGTCAGCTATATCTGGTGCAGGAGAACAAAAATGCTCCCCACTCCCCACCCCATATTTAAATGACTTGCTTTAGAAATAATCAGGATAAATAAAACTTCCCTCTAAAGAAGTTTCTGGCTCTCCAGCCAACCTTTTGGGTGGTTTAGAATGGAGAGGCCTTCAGGATTCTCCAAGACCCAAGAGCAAGCAGAGGCTTCCTAGAGTTCATACCCTGGCTTTCTTTCTAGCACAGCACAAAACTGAGTTCACATCTGCCGAGATTCTGGGGTGAGGTGGATTTCAATCCAGGCTTTACTACTAAGTAGCTCTCATCGTCAATGGAGAAAATAATGGTCCCTATCTCGGAGAGCAATTGTAAAAATGTAATGAGTTAACTTCTGTACAACACATCATATAGAGCTTGGCGTGTAGTATGCAATGGGAATTGGCAGCTCTCATTCCCGGTGCTCCTTCTTTCCATCACTTAAGGGAGGAATGGAGAAAGCACTTCTGAAATGAGCACACCCCGGCCAAGTGAGGCAGACTATCAGAGCTGAGAAAAGAAAGGTGGGAAAAGATGTGCCCAGTAGGCAGCAAAGCAGCTTGGTAAAAGAGCAGCTTCATTTTTGTTTGGTTGGTTGGTAACAGCTTTATTGAGATATAATTAACATACCTTACAATTAACCCTTTAAAGCATACAATTCAGTAGTTTTTAGTATATTCCCAGAGTTGTACAATCATCGCCACAATCAATTTTAGACTATTTCCTTACCCCATATTCTTTAGCTGTCACCTCCCAATATCCCTATCCTCCAGCCCTAAGCAGCCACTTTCTTTACGTATTTTCCAATTCTAAACTTTTCATATAAAGGGAATCATACAATATGTGGTCTTTTATGATTGGCTTCTTTCACTTAGCATCGTATTTTCGAGGTTCATCCATGTTGTAGCATATATATAAGTACTTCATTCTTTTTATAGCCATATATCCCATTGTGTGGATAGACCATGTTTTGTTTATCCATTCAGCAGTTGATGAGCATTTGGGTTATTTCCACCTTTTGGCTATCATGAATAATGCTCCCATGAACCTTTGTGTCCAAGTTTTTGTGTGGATGTATGTTTTCATTTTTCTTGGGTATATACCCACTAGTGGAAGTGCTAGGTCCAGTGGTAACTCTATGTTCAACTTCTTGAGAAACTGCCAGAGTGTTTTCCAAAGTGACTGTACCACTTTACTTTCCCACCAGCAGTTGTATAGGGCCTATTTTTCTATATCCTCACAAACACTTGTTATTATCTGACACCCTACTCGGGTGAAGTGGTATTTCATGATGGTTTTGATTTGCATTTTCCTGATAACTAATTGAGCCTGTTTTCATGTGCTGATTGGCCATTTGCATATCTTCTTTGGAGAAATGTCTATTTAGAATCTTTGCCCATTTTTAAATTGGGTTATTTGTCTTTTCATTAAGTTGTAGGAGTTCTTTGATACAAGTCCTTTATCAGATATATGATTTGAAAATATTTCTCCCATTTTGTGAGTTGTCTCTTCACTTTCTTTGAAGCACAAAAGGTTTTAGTTTTGATGGCGTCCAGTTTATCTATTTTTGTTGTTGTTGTTGCTTATGCTTTGGGTGTCATATCTAAGAATCCACTGCCAAATTCAAGGTCAGAAAGATTTACCCCTATGTTTTTTTCTAAGGGTTTTATAGTTTGGGCTCTTACATTTTGGCCTTTGATGCATTTTGAGTTAATTTTTGTATATGGTGTGAGGTAAGGGTCCAACTTCATTCTTTTGCATGTGGATATCCAGTTGTACAGGCATGTTTTTGAAGGAAAAAAAAGAGCTGTGGATTGATGTGGACATCCACCAAGTCACATCTCAGCCCAGTCCAGTTAACCTTGGAGGTCCATTGGCCAGTAGGAGCAGGACAAGTAGGGTCGACTTTGGCAACCGGAGAGCTGCTCCAGCTTCCATAAGCTCAGTGTGCCTGCCATAAAGTATAACTCTAAAGCTCATAATGTGCTCCCATCAAGTAAATGAAATAATAACCAATGTGCTAGTGATTTTCATCACTCTAACTTATACTTATCTTCCTATTATCTCCTGGCATTTTGGACAGAAGTATCGTATAATAGAAAGAGAATTGACTTGATCATCAAAAGACTAAGAGCTGATTCTCTTGTCACCCTTGTGACCTAAGGCAAGTTGCTAAACCTCTCTGAACCTTAGTTTTCTCATCTCTAAAGTAGGATGATAATACCAATCTCTCTGTATTATCGAATGGATTAAAGGAAGTAACTCCAGGAGTAGGAAAGCACAGCATACCTGGTATATAGTCATCCAAAACACATTTATTCACTCTCCTCACCTCCCCTATTGATCAAGCTAAAGACTAAATGTGTGTCTGTTGCTTCAGATCATAGAAGCCAGAGCCCTGGAATCCCTCACAAAAGAAAATTCCAGAGACATTAAATCCTCTCCTCCCCTCAAACTATCCTGTGCTGGCCCCATTCCTCCACCCGAGAGCATTTCAAGAGGACGTCCTGGAAAAGGACCATGCTCAGGTGTACCTTGACTGGGTCAAGTGTGCTCTCAGGAGGTGCCCAGGGCTAAATCTATTTGGTGTTGGAAGTGATGCCCCTGGTGCCTGGCAAGAGACATTTGATTGGAAAGAAAACTTGTGGCCATAGGACTGAGTAGGCTGCCTATCCAGAGCGGCCTAAATGTAGGAACAGAGGACTCTTGAGTGTGGTTTGAGATTTACCCCTGGGCCTGAAATTCCGTCCATCAGTGCCTTGCCTTTGGGCTAAGGCCTGGTGTCCTTGCCAGGATCTAACATCTTAACTGGGATGGGCAGCAGAGAGTGAGTGGATGTGCAGGCCCTAGGAGGAGTCAGAACTGAGGTGCAAAGCACGACAAAGCCCCATAACCGCTGAGGCGTCATTGGCATAAATCGTAGACTGTTAGAGCTGAGAGGAAGGCCCATAGGAATCTTCTATCTAATGTCCCCGTTTTTCAAAAGAGACAGCTCAGGCTCAGAACCCCAGATTGACTTAACCAAGGCAGGGAGCAGCAGAAAGAGGCACCTACTAGGCAGGCCCTTAGGCCGTGAAGCCAGGGAACCTAGAACCTGAAACATTGGGCTGCAGAGGGTAGTGGAGAAAGTGTCAAAAAAGAGGCTGAGTGTTCAGGTCAAGAGCTGTCTTGTGGGGGTGAAGAAAGTGGGAACAGGCTGAGGAGGAGCCCCAAAGTCGAGAGGAAGCGTGTCTGCTTCTCTGTTTCTATGACTGCTTCATAGATATATTCTATCTCAGCTGAAACTTCAGGGGTGGAAGAAAGAGGAAATCTAAGCCCCAGGCCTGGCTGTGCTACCCAAGGGCTCCCCAGGACCACCACTTCCCCCTCTGAACCTTGGTCCTCTCATGGCAAATCAGACAGGAGCAAAGTGGGTGAATTCTGGGGTCCTGTGGTTCTGTCCAGTCTCCAGGAGGAAGACCAGGTCGAGCAGGGGACAGTAAATTAATCTGAGGATGAACAACTTTATGGGAATATATTTAGAATAAGCTTGGGAGGGTGGTTTTTTTAAAGTTTCACTTTTTAAAAAAAATTTTTTTGGATGCATCTCTTTTGGTAACGTGTTTGACCTAATTAATAGAAAGTCCACGGGCCTAGTGTACAATATTAGGAGATAATTGCAATGGATGAGAGCCTCTTGAGTCAATTAACTCTTATTACCTGGAAAACAGTTATAAGAGGCAATAAATTATTGGGACAACACAATTAGCAGCCCCACAATAAAAATAGGTTTCACGTGTATAAATGTCGGAGCCCCCCCCTCCCCGGCCCCCCACTCCCTGCTGAGAGCCTGTCAAGTTTAAGGGTATGTGTTTGAGAGGATTGCTGTGCCCTTTTGTGTTCGCAGGAGTGTGTTAACATGCAGCAGGGCTGACGTATCCCAGGCTAGACCGGAGCAATGAAATAAGCTTTCCACACCTGAAAACAATGATGCCTGTGTCACAGCCAGTGAATGGCTGTTTCAGTACCTTGTAACTAATATATTAGACTCTCAGCAAACGTTGGTCAATCGGCTGAGTGATATTGAGGCTGGGTCTCTTGATTCTGTTTAAAGACTGTTTCTAGCACCCCCAGCCTTGAATTTAGAAACTGAAATTGTTTAGTATTTAGAAAGACTTATTTTCATCAAGTTACAGGTTCTACACTAGTGTGGGCAGAGTTGAAATCAAAGAAGGCTGGAAGGTACCACTGCAGTAGCATATAAGCTCTGTGAGCCCCATTGATCTCTTGCGTTTGTTGTCAATGCATGGAAGAACTTTCTCCTGTCCCAGAGCTGGCCCAAGCTTAGTTCAATTAAGGCAATGGGATCCTAGGACCCATCCCACTGAATCTACAGATCATTTGCTTGTTAAATAAGGAAAATACCCATTATTTTGCACTGATCTGAAATAACCTGGCATTTACTTGCACTGACTTTTTAATGCTTCTATCAACTAAAGCATTTTTCCTCCACTGCTGCATTGCAAGCAGGATTCAAATTCCTACTAGCAAGAAAAAAAAAAGAAAAAAAAACACAAATCCTAGGGTCCACCATTGTTAGTGATGTATGTTTTATTTTTGTCGTGTTGGCTGTTTCAACCACAAGCTTAAAGTATTATCAAATAAGCTAGAAATACTAAACTGACGAGAAGTAGTGCTAAGAAGGCAAATTTATCCATTGAGTAATTGAAAAAAGTTGCCCTAGAGCATGGGACTTTGTGTGTGTGTGTGCGCGCCCAGCTTTGTGGGGGGGCTTTTTTTATATCCCCAGATAATTTTGTGATAGTCTGTCTGTGACTTCTTCAATGATGATAAATGTGCCATCTGATCTTTTAGAAGAATAAACAGTTCCTTGTTAATTAATTTATACAGCTGTCAGTGCAGCTTTCTCGCTCTTCGCACTCTAAGTGTTTCCCTGCCATAGATTTTCTTGCCGTTTCTGGCAAACCTCCAGTGAGAGCCTGGGATTTATTAGGCTGACTTGGTGCAAAGTCTATTGATTGTGGCCCCGAGGGTAGGAACTAAATAGAGCCGAGCAACAAGTCAATAACACCATTGTTGCCGCCGCCTGCATTCACTCGGGAGCGAGATTGTTTTACAGCAGCCGAGGGTAATCACGGGCAGATCGGCGTGTTCAACACGCGCTGCGCCACCTCGGTGCCCAGCACTGTTTGAAAGCTTTCCGTGGGACCGCTGGAGAATCGGGGTGGGGTGCGTGGCTTATGAACCCTGTGAACTCCGTCATTACAGCTTAGAGGTTTCAACGTTAGCTTTCACATCTGGGGCAACCTCGGGGCGCTCAGGAGCAGCGCAGGAGCAAGGGCAGGCAGAGGCGCGGTCTGGGCCAGAGCACCGGCACCTTGTTCTGGTCCGTGTCCCAGAAACAGGAGGGTTATGAGCAGAGCGCTCGCCTCCCCGCTGTTGTCTGTCGTCCCTCCGTCCAGCCGTCCAGCCAGCCAGCCATCTGTGTGAGGTGCTAGCCAATGGCGCCACCCCTGGCTCCTCCTTCCCCAGAATATGTTCGACATGACCTTTCCAAGGGGAGCGCTGGCAGCTCACATGGAGGAGGTCATGTCATCTTAGTTTTCTCTCTCCCACATCTTTAGTTGTACTGACTTAATTTTAAAAACCCTCTTCCCAAGGCTTGCTTCAAAAGAGAAACCAAAAGAATCATGTCTTTCGAAGCTCTTCCCTTCCTAATTGGTAGAACTTCAAAACTGACGTCCACATACTTGATAATTGGTTTGTTTACTTCCGGAAAGCAAAGTCCAGGCTCATGCCTGTCTCTCTTTTGCAGTTTGAAGAATCCTAGCTAGGCCTCGTGGTGGAAACCTCTTTCTGTACATGGAGAACCAGAAAATGACGAGATGGGTCCCAGCTGTGGTTGGGGCTAACCGGCCTCCCACACTGGTCGTGCCTGGTGGTGTTAACAGTGGCTGAGGTGGCGGCTTCGGCCCCCGGAACAAAGCTCCGGGAACTTGGCCCACAGTTCAGGTCCTGAAGTGATCACTGACAAATAAATGCCATCCCTCTTCTGCAGCTGGGAAGGTGGAGGCAGCCGCAGAAAGTTTATTGCACAGAAAGTTTCACTTTTGGGTCTTTGACATCGAGCATTATGAGGAAAAGGCAACTTCTAAGGCTTCTAAGCCAGAAAAACAAGACTTCACCGTAAGGATTTTATTCCGAAAGTAAAATCTGCGTGGTGGAGAGCCCTTCCCCAGGGGTCCTTGGTGACCCTCTCATTTCCTTTCCATGCCTGGCACGCGCTCATGCAAAGAGCCAGGCTTACCGGTCTGGGCCCAAGACCTGGGCACGCCGGTGTTTCCCCCCGGTGTCCTCAGGCCTCAGGTTTTTGGACATTGTGGTGTTTGTCCTTTGCCTCCTTCCCAAGGAACTGCGGAGGTTAAATCCGATGCTGCCTGGGTTGCCATTTCACTTTCACAGAGGAGAACAGAAAGTACTGAGGACAGCAGGTCCCTTGAAAATCTCGTGGAGCACACCCGACTCCAAAAAAAGTTGCCTTTTTACGTACATGACTTGGAGTTGTGGGTCACCTGGATAAGCACTGCCACATTTTTAACTTCATTTGCACGTTGTGGGACTGAAGAACCTGGGAAGGCTTAAGGAAAGGCAGTTGCCTCTAAGCAATTGTTTCACTTCTCCTGCTGAAGCCATTGAGCCTGTGGATCCCCACTCATCCTGCCCGTCAGAGGCAAGCGCGGCGCTGTAAATGATGCCTGGTTGTGGTTTAATCTACACATCTACACAGGAATGTACTCGTGCATCTACACATGAGTCTACCCAGAATCCGTGTCTTTCACAGAATGTTATACTTTAAAGAATTTAATTATTCTGCTACAGGACTAAGAGTTGTCCCTGTTCACCCCTATTTTACTGAAGGAATCTTTGGCAAATCTACAGCAAAATATAACCCTCGGGAGAGTTTTTTTAAAACTTTTCTTGCATTCTGATTTCCATCCACCTTAATGAAAGGTTCAGAAGCATAGAACCATTCGATCAGGTAGCAGTCCTTCAGGAATTTTGCGTTTGAAAGATTTGGCAATACTAACCTATAACATATGACAAAGGGGGGCTTCCTTCTTCCTCTCCTGGGAGACTTAAGTAGCTTTCTCATCAGGCATTTTTTTTGTCTGAATGAAGAAACTCCTGTTCAATCTACTTAGGTTCAACTCTGTGATCCAAGAGTTTTCGACATACGTGGATGACCTAAGAGTCGATAAGCTTTGGCACAGGAAAGAAATATGCAAGAGAAGTTCAGGAGCCGTGTGACACGTTCTTCTGAAAGAAAATAATAATAATAATAATAATAATAATAACGATAATACAAGTTGATTTGTTGAATACTTTCACATTCTCAAAGAAGATGCTTTTTTTTGGGTGGCTGTGGAAACCTCACGTTCGCTTTATCACAGCTTGAAAAGGCAAAAGAGGTAAAAATACCAAAGAATACACACATTTGTCGTTTTTTGCATGATATTACCAGTATCTCATCTCGAGATTGCCAAGAGTGGAGGCCAGATATTTTCAGTATTATGCACTCTTCTAAGTGTCAGAGGTAGTCAGCATCTTCCTGGGAGGAATAAACAGCTGGAAATAATAGCTTTGTGAATTTACTAGATGCTGAGAAGTCAAAGGAAGTGGTGTGTGAGATGTAAAAGAGTGGCTGCTGGATTTATCTTTTTAAGGGAAGACTAGATTTTGACACAGAGACAAGCATGGCAGTGACCCTGCAGTTATGAAATGACCAGTGATTTGTGTAATTGCCACCAATAAAACAAGTCTATTGTGAATACATCTACATAAGGAGATTTCCCTCTTTTTCACCTTATGGTTCAGGTTATTCCAAATTCATATGTACTCCTGAGCCTAATGGTATAGGAACAAGACTTATTTTCAGCTGTTTAAGATAAAGTAGACTTGAATTCAGATAATGTCCTCTAGTCTGGTCAGTACATGCTCACCCCCTCTAAAAAGAAAAATAAAAAACTACCATATAGGAAAAAATTTTCTTTGGCAGTCAAATCTGCTTCAGCAACTACAGCCAGCATACATTTTTCATCCCTCTGATTGTCTTTCTTTGTTTCCTGAATGCTATGGATTGGAATAACCTGAAAATAAGTATCTGAAGGATTATGTGCTCACAAAAGCAGGTGAAACTGGAGAGAGAAAAAAACATTTTTTAAATATTGCTCTTCTGCAGAAGCCCTGGTGCCCCGGACAGCCTCACTCCTCATTTGCATTGTGCCGTTGCTGCTAAGAGCACCCCCGTTCCTTAGGTTTCTCATAGATTATTTTGCTGTTACAGGTTTTTTTAATCACTTATTCAAGTTCTAAGTTATCGATGTTCATTATTTAATTATAAACGTATATGTACTCCTGGAATTTTAATAATTGAGGATTTAGGTAGTGAAAAAGGAATCAAGCAATTTCACTTGCAGTTTGCTTAAATGCTTGCTTGCTATTTCAGAATAAAACTTTGTGAGCCTTGGAAACAAAATTAAAGATAGGTCCATTTTTCTCATTGGCCCTTGTTCAGAAGGCGCATCCAGTTAGGTTTCTTATAATAGCCATCACTTACCGAGTGCCACCCATGTACTAGATACTGGACTAAGAGCTCTATGTGTGTGATCTCATTTAATCCACACGTTAACCTTATCAAGCAGGTATTGTTCTTCCCATTTTATAGATTAGGAAATTAAATATAGGAAAGGTGATAACTTTCTCAAAGCCATGTGGTTAATAGAAATCCTCAGCAGGGGCCACAAGGCCGGCACCATCTGACTTCTGCCTCCTCTCCAGCTCGCCTCCCCACCATCGTCCTCCTGGCTTCCTGCTCTCTGGGTACAATGTCTTCTCAGCTCTACCCAGATGCCACTCTGGATAACCAGTCTTTGCACATGCCACCTGCCTGTGATCCTTTCCCTTTCCCACTCACCCCTACTGCTTCACTTCTTTTTTTTTTAAAGATTTATTTTTTTTATTACATATCTCCCCTTACCCCACCCCACCCCCCCGCTGCGGCGACGCGCCGAGACTGGTCACTGCGCAGGCACGGCTTTCCCGCTTGTGGGCGGCTTCTGCTTCCATTCATGGCCGGCTTTCAGTTCGCGGGTGGCTGGCTGCGCTCCATTCGTGGGCTACCTGCCCTGCCCATGGCGGCTTTTGCCCTGTCCGTGGCAGTTTTTTGCCCTGCCCACGGCGGCTCTGGCCCGCCCATGGCAGCTTGCCATTCTCAAGGCAGTCTGCCCGCTAGGAGAGGTCCCCGGGAACCGAACCCGGGGCCTCCCATGTGGTATGCCGGCGCCCTATCCACTGGGCTATCGAGCCGGCCCTACTGCTTCACTTCTTTAACTCAGTTCATCCTTCAGATCTCAACTCAACATTGTCACCTCCTTAGGGAAGCCCCTCCTGACCCCTTAGACAAAGTCAGTCCTGTGGCAGCCACGGAGGTGCAGCCATAAAGCTGTGAGCACGCAGTCTGCTCCACCTGTTGGCACCTTCCAGGCCCATCTCAGCATCAGAGCTGAGCCCTGTTCTTCCTGGCCGGCCCCCACCCAGCAGTGACCGAGCACCATGGTGGGGTCCGGGCCTGGCCATTTCTGCCCAGGATGGTCCTCCTCTACTGGGCTGCCTTTGCTCCAGAGCACCTTGTTGCGTTGCCTGAGACTCTGTCACCTCTGCATCACCAGCTGAGGCTCCAGCTGCCCATTCTTGCGTCTTCCCCTCTTTGCTTTCACAGATGTCAGATCTGCATGACAGTCTGAAGGCTGTCTGTGTCCATGCCTGCTTCCTTCTCATTTTATAGGTCAGCGATGTTATCCCCTCCCCATAAACCTCCCACACTTATAACTCCGGTTCAGAGTCTGCTTTCCTGGAAGGTCTGTTTGACATAAGTCCCCTCTTCTAGACTCTCGTAGAACTCCACCTTTTTCCTCTGTAGAACTTAGCACAGTTTGGAATTGTATATTTTGTGTGTGTGTGATTATTTTGTTAAGGTCTGTAAGCTCCGTGAAGACAGGGACGAGTCTGATTTTGCTCATCACGGCATCCTCAGACTTAGAATTCTTGCCTTTTACCCCAGGGTAAAGAGACTTGTTCTTTGAACTGGAGCCAAATCACCCCCCGTAGCCCTGCTCTGGTACTCATTTGACCCCACGTGTCCAGCCTGGAGCCAGGGGAACTCTGAGGCTGTGAAAGCAGCACTGCTAGTGGAACCCTGCAACCTAAAGCTAACCTGGAAGGCATGTTGGAAAAGGACATTGCGATGAAGCTTGGATCAGGCCAGCCCCTTTGTTAAGGCCCTTTGGCTCCTTTTTCCTGCGTGGAAGTGCATGCCCTTTCTCCTTGAGAAGATAGGACTTTAGCGTTTCCAAGGCCTTCTGAGTGAAAACATCTGTATCCGATTTTTCCTGTCGCAGCGTATTAGTGAAGTCCTGCTAAGGAGCAGCTTGTAGTTGACAAGACTCTCATCGGAAGGTGTCACTGCCATCAGCTGGAATTATAGTGGGACCATTAGCACTGGTGCCCTAGCCAGATGCCAGTCTGGGTAATTGCATCTGGTCTACCTAAATTCCCTCTGGACTTCTCATCGGACGCACCATTCTTCATCTCTGTCCTGAACTGCTGGGGAGTGTTTGCTAAGAGGCTTTCAGCTGCTGCCATAGTTCATTCCAAAAATGGATGCATTCCAGCAGGACCACTTGTCAGGGGTTGTTGTTGGGGGCTTCCTGCTTTGGAGAGGGGGCTGGCCCCTTCCCTAAGGCCGCTTCCCCTTCTATTTCTGATTCTGTGAGTCAGTATTATCACCCTCAAAAATACAGTGTTCATGGAACTGCTAAGAGCCTTGAGAATGAAAATACTGCCAGACAGAAAGCACACAACTAGCAGGGAAGATGTTTAAATACTCGTACAGTCTGAAAATATGGATGCAGGTCTGGATGTGCCTGGGACCCAGAAACAGTCACCGTTGTATTTTCTCTCTCCAGGGGATTTTCAAGCCATAGTTAAGTGAAGACAAAAAACACATATATGTTGAACGAAGGGCATGTAATCTCTGGGATAATTCTGATGTAATTAACCCAGCAGAGCTGCATTAAGGCCAACATGCAATGAGTAGAATTTTCCACCATTGATTAAGTTGGGCTCGAAGAGAACTGAGTCTTTGTCTGAAAACTGCCAAAGGAAAACAACTTTGGGATATTTAAATTCTGGGTGGAAATTGGTGTGAGTAAGGGATATTTAAACCACAGCTGTTCAAGGGCTAAAAACATCTGAGTATATATGCATGTAAGCGCACACGCGCACACACACACACACACACACACACACACACCACTGCCTCCTCTAAACGTTAGCCAAAGGTGTACATTCCTTCTAAGTTCTCATGATCAACAGATGTAAATGCTCACGGTGTTCAGATGAATTATGGACCCTAATGAGATTTCAATACTGAGCAAACAATAAAAATTTATGCATTGCATAGTTGCCCTGGCCTTTGGCTCCGTGACTAGTATTCCACCCTTTCAACAGCTTCGGTAATATAATATCCAGCTGGCTTTGGAGGTAAGGAGAATTCGAGGGGCGAATTGAAATTGTGAAAAATAATTTGATGGATTACTTTGTCAGAGTAATGCATGGCCTTGGCATAATTACCGTGGCCACCTTGACCCTCGAGGCAGGTGGTGCCGCGGGCCTGCAGGGCGAGGTGCTCCCGCTGCCCTGGCCCCGGAGTCCGTGCAGTCCCGGCTCCCCTGAACTAATGCCGAACCAGCACATTCCCGTCCTAGTCCAGCGAGCAGCCGGGACAGCCCAAGGGCTGCACTCTTCCCGAGAACTGTCATCTGCGTCAGAGTGAAAGAAACCAAACAAAAGGCAGACCGACCTTGAAATAAAACGGGGCGAAGGCAGAGGAAGGAAAGAACCCTATCTTCTAAAGCAATCCGTTTAAACACAATTGCGGACACAGGCACACTGATCCTTTTTCTCTTCTTCTTCCTCTTCTTTTTTTTTTTTTTTTTAATCAATTCAGACCTTGAACTTAATGGTTGTCTGCCTTGTACCTCATAATGTTCAAATCTTAACATGTGATTAATAGCAGAGTCCCTGTGCGTACGTGTCAGAGACCACATCTGTAGCAAATCTGCCAGTATATTTCTTACACTAATTTTACTTTGGAGCCATAAAGTAATTCCTGTTTTGTGAATGAGAATAAGCCTATTAAGGCACTGATATAGCTACACCCAGCGTCTGCTGGTGGGGGTGGGGGGAGGTGCACGTCGCCTGTACGATAGGGCAGCTCAAATTTCAGCGCTGTAAAGTACTTTTCAGTGTGGCCTTCACCAGTGAGAAACCACTCTCGCCCATTTCTTGGTTTTCTTATGATAACAGAAATATATTTGCAGCATGTTGACAAACTCATTTGGAGTAAACAGAGTAGTCTTAATTGTAAGTTCTAATGTTTTAATGCTAAACTGGGCCATAAGTCAATGTTTCAATTTGGCACGGTCAACCACATGTTCTCCCAAAATAGCCTTTGACACTTTTTAAAGCAAGTCAGTGGTGTACTTTGGCTATTCACAAAAGGCTTCATTCTTGTCTACAAATGGCAAACCTCCCCTCCATCCCGAGAGTGCCCAACTCAAGTGAGGTTGGAAAAAAATAGATACTTCCCCCGTTTTAAGGCATTTCTCCAAGTCTCAGTCTAGTCAAAATGAAAAGCTTTGGGAGTATATGGGAGAAGCGTGCCTATGAAAGGTTATCTTGATTTTCATTTAACACACCGTCCCACTGATTTTTTTAAAGGTCTCCCGTAAGTATTTCTGCAAAACGTAAAGCATAGATTCTACCCTGGAGAGGTCTGAGGGCTGTTCATGTTACACTCCGAAGCCATGTGTTTTCACACCATGGCAAAACCCAAGATGTAGGCAGATTCCTTGGTCCCTGTTGGCTTTCGGTTTTCTTTTCATTGTTCCCACTGTAAGTTTATACAGAAGAAAGACCTCCTTATTCCTGAATATAAGCTCAGCCAGCAACATGATAGCAGCGGAATAGCTCAGCAAGACCCAGGCACGGTGGGAAAGGGAAGGAAGAGGGATCCAAGGTCCCCAAGTGCTGTAGATGGGAATGAGGGGAACACTGGGGTCCCCCAAGTGCCTTCCCAGAGGCAGCTTCTTCCCTGGGAGGCTTTGTCAGCAGAATGTCTGTGGAGGCTGAGGTGGAGAAGCCCCTCCCCAACAAAGGCAGCTCAAGAGCTTAGAAGCCCTGCATCAAAGCCTCACAAGGCCTTGTAGATTTGCAGAAATAATACTAGCAGCTTACTTTTCTAATGGTTACTATGTGCTACTCACTTCAGATGGTTTATCTCTTTAAGCCCTATGTGATGGGTATTTTTATTATTCCCATTTTGCAGAGGAGGTACCTGACACCCAGAGGGGTAAGGACTTTGTCCAAGCAGAGAGCCAGAATCAAACCCTGGTGTCTGTCTTCAGAGCTCACGCTCTTCACCTCGGACTATGATAACTTCCATTCTTTGAAGGTTGCCCACTCTCTTTTTTTTGTTTGTTTGTTGTTTGTTTTTTGTATAACCCGATCCAAACTTTCTACCTTGTTACATTATCTTCCACATATCAATATTTTAGCAATGGGCATAAGGTTTTATTATTAGTTACCAACCGCAGGTAATTCACCATTCTTCTCTTGACCTATTTTGCTTATAAAATGCCAAAGCAATTACTACCACGGTGCAGTTATGGAATTCCAGTAGCTGGAGTAAATAGACAACCTGGTGGGGGTGTCCCACGTGAGATCACAGCCTTGCTGCATTTTGAGGTTTGACTTAGTCCAAACAGCCTCAGAATTTACAACTTCCCATAACTGTCTACAGGGAACGTACCCTGCACACCTTGGAAAGTATCCTGAGTGTATTATTTTTTTTTTTTTTTAAAGATTTATTTATTTTATTACATATCTCCCCTTCCCCCCTGCTGCGGCGACGCGCCGAGACCGGTCACTGCGCAGGCGCGGCTTTCCCCGCTTGTGGGCGGTCTCTGCGTCCATTCACGGCCGGCTCTCAGTTCGCAGGTGGCTGGCTGCGCTCCATTCGTGGGCGACCTGCCCTGCCCGTGGCGGCTCTTGCCATGTCCGTGGCAGCTTCTTGCCCTGCCCACGGCGGCTCCGGCCCGCCCACGGCGGCTTGCCATTCTCAAGGCGGTCTGCCCGCTAGGAGAGGTCCCCGGGAACCGAACCCGGGGCCTCCCATGTGGTATACCGGTGCCCTATCCACTGGGCTATCGAGCCGGCCCTGAGTGTATTATTTTATGCCAGTATCTTCCAGTGTCCAGATTGATGGATTCAGTAGATGAAATCCCCCCAAATCCCTCTTCTTCCCTCTAGAATAGCAGTTCTCAAACTTTTAGGTCTCAGGACTCTTTTACGCTCTTAAAAAATTGTCAAGAACCCCAAAAAGCTCTTGTTTATGTGGGTTGTATCTATCACTATTTACTATGTTAGAACTTGAAACTGAGATTCCTAAATATTAATTCTTGTAAAATAACAATAATAAGCTGATTATATTAACATAAATAATATTTTCTGGAAAATAACTAGGTCTTCTAAAACAAAATTAGTTACAAGAGTGGCATTGGTTACATTCTTAAAATTTCCTTAATGTCCAGCTTTGAAGAAGACAGCTGGATTCTCATATCTGCGTGTGCATTCAGTAACTTGTGTTATCAAACATGAGATAGCTTCTGGAAAACTCCACTGTACCCTCATGAGAGAAGGAGAGTGAAAAAGACAAAGAACATATTATTATTATTATTATTAAAATAGTTTTGCCCTCATGGATTCCCTGAAAGGGTTTGGGAGACCTCCAGGCTCCCTGGACCATGTTTTGAGAACCATGCCCTAAAATATTGCTGATGCTTACAAAACCACAGTGGTCTGAATAAAGGAGGAACAAGCTCCTATGCAGGAATCGGGTGGTGTCCTGGGTTGTGAACTAGTTTGCCTTTCAGTGGCATCTCTGGGCCTATAGGTTCTCTGCTGCCTTTCCAGATTTGCTGTGGGCTGGGCCATGTCTCTCTTGCTTTTTAGCCGTCAGCATACTGTGCCTTGTTTTCCAATGGGCTGTGAGCTTCCTGAGGACAGGAACCAGGTCTTATTGATATCATTCCTCAGTATCAAGCACACAATGCTAGGTGAGGGAAAACTGCTTGCTGAACAGAGCAAAGCTTCCACAGTTAAAGGCATTCCCAAACAATCCAGGTGCATGAGCAAGTTAAACATTTTTAAAGGAAAACTCAAATATTTCTTATCATTCTGCACATCATTCACCAATTTGTCAAATTCAATACCTGTAATATGCCAAGCACTGGGATACAACAAAGACCCAGGCAGGCACACTGACCTGTTCAGGCAAGCACAGTTCTGCTTACTAGAAAGTTCATATAAGCAGAATCATACGACATGTATTAGCTGTTTTTGCTAAGAACAGTATTTCAAGGTTTATCATTTTTCAGCATATATCGTTAGTTTGTTTTGTTTTTTTGAGGTACTGGAGCTGGGGATTGAACCCAGGAAGTCAGCATTCAACCACTGAGCCACGTAGGCTTCCCTGAGTTGGTTTTTTTCATTTGTTTGCTTGTCATTTGGGTTTTTTTTTTTTTTATTTCTTTTTTTATTCATTCATTCCTTTTTTGTTGTTGTTACATATCCCTCCCCTTTCTGCTTGCTCTTGCTGTGTGTTCATTTTTCTGTGTTCTTCTATGTCTGCTTCTTGTCTCCCCCCATTTTTGCGGCGGTGTACCGAGTCAGCCCTCCGCGCAGGCGGCTCGCCCCGCTCGTGGGTGACTCCATTCCGTTTCGCCGGCGGCTCGGCTCTGTGATCCGCGGGCGGCTCAGCTCCATGTTTCGCGGGTGACTTGCCCTGCCCGTGGCGGCTCCGCCCTGCCCGTGGTGGCTTTTTGCCTTGCCCACAGCAGCTTTGCCCCGCCCGCGGTGGCTTGACTTTCTCAAGGCCGTCTGCCCGCTCAGAGAGGTCCCTGGGAACCGAACCCGGGGCCTCCCATGTGGTGTACCGGCGCCCTATCCACTGGGCTACAACCGGCCCCTCTTATTTGTTTTTGTTTGTTTGTTTGTTTTTAGGAGGCACCGGGGACCAAACCCAGGACCTCCCATGTGGAAAGCAGGTGCTCAACTGCTTGAGCCACATCCATTCCCCTATTCATTTTCATTTCTGAATAGTATTGTATGGTGGTACCATATTTTTGCTAAATCCATCACAGTTGATGCTTGAATTGTGTCCAGTTTTTGCTTGTTATAAATATGCTTCTATGAACATTTGAGATACAACGGTTGTTTGTATTTCTCTTGAGTAGATACTTAGGAGTACAATTGTTGGGTCACATGGTATGTATATGAATAACTTTTTTAAAACTCCCAAACTGTTTTCCAAAGTGGTTGTATCATTTTACATTCCCACCAGTAATGTATAAGGATTCCTTGCCCATGGTATTGTCAGGCTTTTTTTTTAATAGCCATTTATTTAGTGGGTGTGTTGTGCTATATCATTTTAATTTGCATTTTCCTAATGACTAATAAACTTGGTCATGTCTTCATATGCTTATTAGACATTTGTGTATAGTCTCTGGTAAAATATCTCATCAGATGTATTTTTTTTAATATTTTATTTTATTTATTTATTTATTACATACCCCCCCCCCCCCGCTTGTTCTTGCTGTATTCATCCTTGCGTTCTTCCATGTCTGCTCGTCCCCTCCCCGGTGCAGTGACCCGCCGAGTCAGCCCACCGCGCAGCAGCCTGCCTACTCGCGGGGGTTTGTCCTGCTCGCAGGGGCTTGCTCTGCCAGTGGCGGCTTTGCCTGTGGCAGCTTTGCCCTGCCTGTGGGGGCTTGCTCTGCCCGTGGCGGCTTGCCTTCTCAAGGCGGTCTGCCCGCTCAAGGAGGCCCCAGGAACCGAACCCGGAACCTCCTATGTGATAAACCGGCACCCTACCCACTGGGCTACAGCCAGCCCCCCAGATGTATTTTTTAATTGTGTTGTCTTCTTAGTGTTGAGTTTTGAGAATACCTTTATGTTTCTGGCTACAAGTGTTTTGTTGGATATATGATTTACAAATATTTTCCCCCAGTCTGGCTTTTGTTTTTCATTTTCTTAATGGTGAATTTTAGAAAGTAAATACTTTTTATTTTGATGTAGTCCTATTTATCAATTTTTTATTTTATGGATTGTGCTTTTAGTGTCTTTTCGAAGAAATCTTTGACTTTCCCAAGATCACAAAGATTTTCTTCTATGTTTTCTTCTAAAAGTTATATAGTTTAAGCTCTCACATTTAGGTCTCTTCCCCATTTTGAGTTAATTTTTATGTGTAGTGGGTGATAAGGGTCTTTCTTTTATTTTCTTTTTTTTTTTAAATAGGGTTATCCAGTTCTCCCAGCACCGCAGAATTGCTTTGGGCCCTTTACCAAAAGTCAGTTGACCATAAATGTAAAGCTTTATTTCTGGAGTTTCTATTTTGTTGAGTGATCTATGTCTGTCCTTACACCAACACCACACTGTCTTCGTTACTGTAGCTTAAGAATATTTTTTGAGGGGCCGGCTATAGCCCAATTGGTAAGGCGCCGGTTTACCACATGGGAGGCCCCGGGTTCGGTTCCCGGGGCCTCCTCGAGCGGGCAGACCGCCTTGAGAAGGCAAGCCACCGCGGACACAGAAGAACGCAGAAGATGAACACAGCGAGAACAAGCAGAAAGGGGGGGATATATAATAAATTTTAAAAAATAAATCTTAAAAAAAAAACACTATTTTTTGAAATCTGGTAGTGTAAGTTCTCCAGCTTTGTTCTTTTTCAGAATTGTTTTTTCCATTCTAGTTCTTTCCATTTCCATATAAATTTAAGGGTCAGTTTTTCAACTTCAACAAAAATAGTCTGCTAGGATTTTGATAGGGATTGCATTGAATTGCCATTGGGTTTTCCAACCCATGAACATGGAAGATCTTTTTTTATTTCTCTCACCAATATTTTGTAGATTTCAATATACAGGTCTTATACTTCTTTTGTTAAAGTTATTCCTAAGTTGTGTGCTCTTTTTTATGATATTGCAAGTGAAATTGTTTTCTTAATGTCATTTTGAGAGACTGCATTGCCGGTATTAAGAAATACAATCAATTTTGTGTATTGATATATCCTGTGACCTTGCTAACCTTGTTTATTAGTTCTAGTAGCTCTTTTGTGAGTTGCTTGGGATTTCCTACATACAGGATCATGTCATCTGTGAATAAAGTCAGTTTTACTTTGTCCTTTTCATTCTTTATGCCATTTATTTCTTTTTTATGCCTGGTTGTATTGGCTAGTGTTATACAGGAGTGGCAAGAACAGTTGTTCTTGTCTTATTCCTAGTCTTAAGAGGAAGGTATTCACTCTTTCACCATTAAGTATGATGTTAGCTATAGGTTTATCATAGATGCCCTTTATCAGGTTGAGGAAATTTACTTCTATTCCAAGTTTGTTGAGCGTTTTTGTAACAAAAAAGTATTGTGTTTCGTCAAATGCTTTTTCTGTGTCAAATGAGATGACCCTGTGGCTCTTGTTCTTTATTCTATTATGGTGGTGTATTACATTAACTGATTTTCAGATATTAAACCAACCTTGTATCTCTGGGATAAATCTTACTTGGTCATGGTGTTTAACCCTTTTACTATGTTGCTACATTCAATTTGACAGTATTTTTAAAGACTTTTAGTGTCTATGTCCATAATCGGTATTTTTATGATGTCATTCTTTAGTGTTTGTATCAAATTAATACTGGTCTAATAGAATGAGTTAGAAAGTACTTGAGCTTCTTTTATTTTCTGAAAAAGTTTGTGTAGAATCGGTATTATTTCTTCTTCAAATATATAGCAGAATTCATTAGTTAAGCCCTCTGGTCTTGGGCCTTTCTTTGTTGGAAGACTTTTCATTACTAATACAAGTTCTTTACTTGTTACAAATCTATTCAGATTTTCTATTTCTTCTTGAGTCACTTTGGTAATTTGTGAGTTTGTCCATTTCACCTGTTATCTAATTTGTTGACATAAAATTGGTCAAAATATTCCCTATAATCCTTTCAATTTTTTATTAAACTGGTAGTGACGTCCCCTCTTTCTGATATTGCTAATTTGTATCTTTTTCTTTTTTATTATTGGTCATTCTAAAAGTCTATTCTGAAAGTTGGTCTAGCTAAAACTTTATCGGTTTTGTTAATCTTTTCAAAGAGCCAACTTTTGTTGTCATTGACACTCTGTTGTTTTCTGTTCCCTGTTTCATTGATTTCTGCTCTAATGTTTCTTATTCCCCTTTTTCTGCTTTTTCAAGCTTAATTTGCTTTTCTTTGAGGTTCTTAATGTGGAAGCTTAGATTTTTCTATTTGAGACTTTTCTTTTTTTTCAAATTAGACATTTAAAGCTATAAGCTTCCCTCTAAGCATTGCTTTATAAAATTGATTCTCGTGTTTTCATTTTCATTCATTTCAAAATATTTTCTTATTTCTATTATGATTTATTCCTTGGTGATTATTTTAGAAATGTGTTCTTTAGCTTTCAAATATTTGGAGATTTTCCAAATATCTTTCTGTGGTTGACTTCAAATTTATTTCTATTGTGATTTGAGAATAGACTTTAATGATTTTACTTCTTTTAAATTTATTGAGACTTTTTAAATGGCCTAGTATATGGTCTATCCTGGAGAATGTCCCATGTATGCTTGAAAAGAATGTATATTCTACTGTCATCAGGGGAATCTTCTAAAAATATTGATTAGGTCAAGTTGTTTGATAGTGTTGAAGTCTCCGTACCCTTACTGATTTTCTGTCTGGTTATCCTAACATTATTGAGTGTGGGGTATTGAACTTTCCATGTATAATGGCTGAATTTTCTGTTTCTTCTGTCATCTGTCAATTTTTGCTTCAAGTATTTTGGGACTCAGTTTTTAGGCATGTATATGTTTATAATTGCCATATCCTCCTGATGTATTGACCCTTTTATATATATGAAGTGTCCTTATTTAGTTCTAGGAATATTTGTCTTAAAGTCTGTTTTGTCTGAGAATCCAAGGTGTGTCCTGCAGACAGCATAAAGTTGGATCCTTTTTTATCCAGTCTGACAATCTCTGCTAAGAAGTCCTTAGTCCATTAACACTTAATGTCATTTTTTATGTTGTTGGATTTATATCTACCATTTTCCTATTTGTTTTCTGTGTGCCTGGTGTCTTTTTTGTCTCTGGATTTCTGCTTCTCTGCCTTCTTTTGTTAAATAGATATTTTTTGTGTGAACCATTTTAATTCTTTGGTTGGTTTATTTAAATACTTTTTTGTTATTTTTCTTAGTCATTGCTCTAGGAACTATAATATATGCCCTAACTTCTCACAGTCTACTTTAAGTTAATACTGACTTAACTTTATTCCTACATGGCCCATTCCCAATTCTCCTCCTTTGTACTATTATTGTAATACATACATACATACATACATACATACATACTACAAACGTATTATAAACCCAATAGTGAAGAGTTGTAATTGTTTATGCAAACAGATGTTTTTCCAAAGAAATTAAGAGAAGAAAAGAGAAAAAAATACATTTAAAAAGTCTTCTAGGGGGCCGGCTGTAGCTCAATTGGTAGGGTGCCGGTTTACCACATGGGAAGCCCCGGGTTCAGTTCCCGGGGCCTCCTTGAGCGGGCAGACTGCCTTGAGAAGGCAAGCCACCAAGGCAAAGCAAAGCCGCCATGGGCAGGGCAAGCCCCCGC
>PVKH010003797.1:0-24337 GCA_004027955.1 Chaetophractus vellerosus
TTTGAATATTATATAGCCAAAGAGTTGTTTTTTTTAAGATTTATTTACATATTTAGCTGCCTGCCCCCTCATTATTTGTGCCCGCTATCTGCTTTCTGTGTGTTCTTCTGTGTCTGCTTGTCTTCTCTTTAGGCAGTACCGGGAACCGATCCTGGGACCTTCTGGAGCGGAGAGAGGCTGCTCGATCTCTTGCATCACCTCAGCTCCCTGATTTGCTGTGTCTCTCATTTTCTCTCTTCTGTGTCTCTTTTTATTGCGTCATCTTGCTGCGTCAGCCTTCCACACAGACTAGCACTCGGCACGAGCCAGCTTGCCAGGCGGACCAGTTTGCTTTTCACCAGGAGGCCCTGGGAATCGAACCCCGGACCCCCCATATGGTAGATGGGAGCCCAATCACTTGAGCCACATCTGCTTTCCTAAAGAGTTCTGTTTTAACAGAGTAATGATTCTCAACCTATTTTACCCCATAGATCTATACCCCATCTATACCCCATCTATACCCCATAGGCCTATCATTTTACCCCATAGACCTAAGACTTGTTCATATTAATAATGTGAACAAGAGCAATGAGACTCATCTCGGGCTGGTAGGGCAAAGGAAGAGAAGCATGGGTTTCCTGGGGATATAGCAGAATCACAGAGGGGCATATGTATTGTGGAAAAGCCCACAGAGTTTCTGACCCAAAGTAAGCATAGCCCCACCCCCACCCCTTTGGCAATCACTGACATTGATGGAAGTCTTGAGTGGTGGTCTGCAGGCTCTAACCTCATCCACTTTAATCAATGATTTGGATAAGGATGTAGATAGCATACTTAGAAAATTTGTCAATGACACAAAACTAGATGGTATAACAGATATTAAACATTACTGGAAACAAAATTAAGCTCTGAAATGACCAGCTAGTGGAATCATGGGATCATTCTAAGAAGAAGAAGAGAATTTTGTGCAAGAATTCTACTGTACAGTTAGAGAATATGATGTGAGTTCTGGGAGAGGTACCTCATTTAATAGTAAAATATATGAAAAACGTTGAAGGATTATAGTTGACAGAATTCAACATGAGTCAAAAAAGGGGAGTTGACAGCAAAATAACCATACTGATTTTGAATGGAATTAATAGAAATAGCGTCCAGGACAATGGATATGATTGACCCATTTTATCCTGCTCTGATCAGACCACATATGGACATTTGTATTCAATTCCTTACTTAAAGGTCTACTTCTTTCCTTCTTTCTTTTCTTGCAGGAAGGCAGCTTGGCAGGGGTTGGTCCTTTGAGAGGAGGTACCTGAGTGGGGGTGCTCCAGCAGGAGTTGGGGCTTATAGAAAGAGGGAACCTGAGCAGAGCAATGGCCCAGAGGAATATTGAACAAATAAATAAATACATTGAGGATAATGGGAGCCTTGTTTCTCATTGCCAGAGAAAGGAGATTTGTGGGTGAGAAGTGGCAAAACTAGAATAAACCCTCTGGTATTGGAGTGGAATTGTAGGACTGGTATAAACAGATGGGTCTCAATATATAGATATAGATCAAAAGTAAACAAGATATAAATTTGTCTGATATATACAAATATATACACATGTATTTCCCAGCCCTTCCAATGAGAGGGCCTTGGAGTAGTAGCACCCAAGCAGCACTGAGCCATACCCAGCACCAGATCTTGGTTTCTAATACCATTATGAACTAAAAACAAAAAACAAAAAACAAAATAAAACCTCAAAGAAAACAAAGCTTCCTGAAGAATTATTTGATTCCAAGGCTTGGGCTGGCAAAGAATAAGATGAGCCTGGATTATTGTGTTGTACCAGAAAGTAAGAAAACACTCAAAGATTGGGGGGACATGTCAAAGGACACAGAAGCCAGCTTGAAGGGCCAAACCTGGGATGATGAGTGTCAAAATAGATAATGATATTAAAGATTATAACCCATTGAACAAAATTGGAATCTGTGAATACCCTTTGATATAAATAAATAAAACAACTGAGGAGAAGAAAAAGCTCTTTCTTGCAGTAGATGTAACTACTGAATGTAGAAAAAATGATAGAAGTAGAAAAACATTAATCAATGCTAAAAATAGTGGTGAAAGTAGAATGAAGAATGAGATTTTGCATGGTTTCACAAAAATACTTTAAATCAGAGAGGGAAAGTTAAATTTACAGTGAAAAATCTTGCAGACATCATCTTAATTGAGTGCTCAATATAAACACAACCTGTATTGGGATAAATCGTCAGCATGGCCTGCACAGGAGAAAGCAACAGGAGCACAGATTCATTTTTGTGATATGCTGGCTCAAAACCTATAACTTCTGTTTAATCACAAGGAAACATCAGACAAATGCAAATGGAAGGGGCACTGGACGAAATGACTGGCCTGTAATTTTCAAAAATATCAAAGTCATGGAGATTAAAGAGAGGACAACTGGGTGAGACACAATATACTCTCTTGGATACTTTTGCTATAAAGGGTCTCTGGCAAACCATATAAAAGTGTTTTTTTGTTTTGTTTTGTTTTTGCAACTTTTCTATGGGTCTGAAAATCTTTTAAAACCAAAAGTACAGCTATAAAAATAATGTTAAGGGGCCTAAAAGCACAAGCAACAGATATAGATAAATTAGACTTCATCAAAAAAAACAAAACAAAACAAAACAAAAAAAACTTCGTGCTTGACAATGAGATCACTATCAAGAGAAAGGACAATCCACAAAATGGGAGAAAAATTTTGCGAATCCTATAACTGATAAGGGTCCAGTATTCAGAATATATAAAGAGCTCTTACAATTCAACAACAAAGAGATAACTCAATTTACAAATGATCAAACAACTGTATATCCAAAGGAGATATACAAATGGCCAATAAGCATATGAAAAGATGCTCAACACCATTAGAAATGAGGAAAATCCAAATAAAAATCACAATCAAATACTGCTTTACACCCACTAGAATGGCTTATTTAATTTAAAAGAAAAAAAAAGAAGATATGTAATAAAATAAATAAATCTTTAAAAAAAAATCCTATTTATTAGGGCTCACACCCACAGAAATGTATTAGGCTTGAGAACATGTTTTTCTGGGATACATAGTTCCAAGCCACCACAATAAGTATGGGGTTTCTTTTTAGGGTGCTGAAAAATATTCTGGAATTAGATAGTGGTGGTGGTTGCACAACACTGTGAGTGTATCAAAATCCACCGAATTTTGCACTTTAAATAGTTAAAATGGTGAATTTTATATTAATTGACTTTCCCCTTAATTTAAAAATTTGAAAAAATAATGTTGACATACATGAAAAAGATTAACTCATAAAATTATTTATCAAACACTATCTATATACTAATCCAATTTCATTAAAAAACAAGCTAGTTAGCTATAGATAATTATAGATCTGTGTAACCCATATAAAGTCAAGTTGCTTTGGGAGACAGCCTCAGCAAAATGATACAAGCTACAGTAGCAGTAACGAAACACTAATCTAATATCAAAATAATTGAAAAGTAATTTAAATCTGTATTATCCTTCAAAATGTCAAAAGCAATTTACATTCATAACATGCTACCATGCTAGTCTAGTGGGGATTCCAACGTCATATAGCCTGGATTTGAATTCAGCTCTTCTACTTCCTTACTTGGGCAAGTCATTTAATCTTACTGTGTTTTCTCATCTATATATTAGAGATAATGACAGCATCTACTTAATAGGGCTGCCATGAGGGTTATCTGAATTAATGTACAAAAAGGCTTGTCATGGAGCTGGGTACATATTAAGTGCTCAATAAATGTTAGCAAACAACAATATGTCTAATCCTTTATACCATCACCTTTAACATCAGCTACCCCTTAGCCTAGCTCCTTCCACTCTCCAAAGTCCACTCTCCAAACTCAGCCCTCACAGATTATTTTCCTCTCTCTGTTTTCTCCTTGCCACTAAGGAATATATGGCCAACTTTGCCAACAACATTTTGCCTTTTCAAGGTAAACCAAGTGAGGCTGGTTGGGTCCCTCTCCATTCTCCATCTCATTTATTATCCTCCATTCTTTGCACCAGCTAACAAATGCAGAATATTCCTTAACAGTCAAAGGAGGAATACGAGGCTAGACGAACTCTGGAAAAACATTTTGAAAAGTAAAAACTAGGTATATTTGGATGGTAGAAAAAAGGCCATGTTCCTTTTGGTAACAGCTAACACGTCTTGAGCGTTGCTCTAAGTGAAGCATTGTGCTAAGTGCTGTACATGTATTAACTAATTTAACCCTCACAATGAATCTTTATTTTTCCAACTTCTTAAAATTTATGCAAATAACATATTACTTCTATAACCAGAAAAAATATTTGAAAAAAATGTATTTAGAAAATAGGTCCTATTATGATAAAAATCACCAGGTTGGTGAAGCTTCTAGGAACTATTGCAAGTGAGATTTTCCTTTAAAAATTGGGGATGTTTATACTGGGAAAGGGGGCTGGGAGTGAGTGACGGATGACAGCTATCTTTGCATTTTCGAAAGACAGTCAATTGGGAGAGGAATTCGATTTGGTCTCTATGGTTTCAAAAACTTAGCTTCAAATTCTTGGGAGCTAAGTTTTGGCTAAATATAGGATCCTCTTTCAGACAATTCTATCCCAAAAGGTAATTCTTCTAAATCAACAGATATTTATGGATTTATGCATCTAGTTAGAAGTCCGGACTAAGAGATGTCTAAGGTCATTCTCAACTCTAAAACTCTGTGATTATTTATATTAATGCAAATTAATCAGAGAGAAGAGCCAAGATCTATCTTTTGCATTAAAAAAGTGTCAACCTCAGGAAAAAAAACATGTCAGCCTTAGAAAAAACAATGTGGTGTCTGGGTGAGGAAAGAGAAATAAATTACGAAGCTTATGGATTGCTTCAATGTAATTTAAATATTGCTATCAGGAAAGAGAAAGGCAATAAAAAGCAAAAAGGAAAAGGCCAATTTATGTAGCAATTAGAAAGATGACAATACAAAAACTATTTAAATCTGTTAATTCACTCCCCCATGCAGGGTCTACTTCCTTCCTTCAATTTCCCTCACTTTCTCTATTATGATCTTTCCAGTTATTGACACTTCTCTTGCCACGAGACTCTGTCCTGGTCCATATAGATGCCATCCCAAAGGAAATGCCTCTTATCCTTCTGAATTGCTTTATTTTGTAAAACAGACTATCACTGATGGTAACTTTGTTTAGCAGCAGCTATGCCCTAGGTTCTGTTTCACCTTGAGCCGTTTGCTGTAAAATACCAGTCTCCCACTCCTTGTGTCACGGGCTCTCACACAATAGGAGTCCTTGAAGCCCGAGCCAGTCTGTCACCAGGTCTTATGGCTGCGAATCCTGGTGAAGCTGTGAAGCGCGCGCAGGGCACCTTCAGCCGCGAGGGCTGGGCCGGGCTCGGGGCTCCAGCCAGAGGGCGCCAGTGCCCACCCAGCGCAGAAGCCCAAGAAGACTCGCCAGTCCTCCCAGGCTTTCCTCCGTTAGCAGGAGTCGGGGGCTCAGTCACCTTGTAAGAAGAGTCTCTCTCCCAGTACTCCCCACTCCCGGTTTGCCTCTCAGCCAGTTTCTTCTGGGCTATCGCAGCCCAGGCCACCTTGGCTTCTGAATCAGACCCCTCCCCACCTAACCCTCAAGGAGACCCTTGCCCGGGCCATGACCCCGAGGAGCCCTCTCCCCTCTAAATCTCGGACCATTGCAAACAAGCTCCTGCTCTGGGTCCCCAAAGGGTCTCCATTTCCTCCCGGACACTGGAGTGGAAAGGAGAGCGTGTGTGGCTCAGGCAGGGTGGGAGATCTTAGACGAGTTGGTTGGGGGGCCCGAGAGGGCATCGGGTCGGGAGGGGGAGATGAGAGGAGACCAAACAGGGGCTTTCGGTTTCCCGGGGTCTGATTGGAGGTTGGCCCGATGAGTCGGAGCTGGGGGCGCGCCCATCTCCTCTGGCTCCTGTGAGAGCCGCTGGCTCGGCCCCTCCCCGGAGCCGCTTTGTCCCGGGTGACGGCGGCCGAGGTTGCGGGGAGAAGCGGGCTGGAGGCAGAGACCGACGGCCTCACGGACCCAGAGACCCCGAGGCACGGTGCGCCGCGCTCCGCCCCACACCCAGGCCCGCGGGCACCGCGCGCGTCCCCACGCGCGCTCGCACCGGCGGGCAGGTGAGCGGGCTGCGCCAGCCGGGAATCGCTGGCCCCCGCCGACCGTCCGAGCAGCCGCCTCTGCCCGCACATCGCGGACGCCCAGCAGGTCGGTTATGTAATCGCGCGGGTTCCGCTCGCCCGTGAACCCTGTCCCGCCCGGACTGCGGGCCATGCCCTGGTGGTGCCCGGGGAGAGTGGCAGGGGGCCGGGAAGAGCGGCCAGGTTTGGGATCTGGGCAGGGGCGGAGGGGGTCCATCGTTAGTCTCCACAGGAGCCGTTGGGACAGAGGTCTTCCTTGAACCCCTTTAGCGGGCTTGGGTCTCAAGGAGCCCCTTCCCTCATTCGGAGTAACCGAAGGGTTCGCCTCCTTCAGTAGCAGCAGCAGGTGCTTAAGTGAAGGAGCGAGAATGACGCCGCGTGGTCCCCGCGACTGGGGCTTGGAGAGGGTTTAGGGAAGGCGGGCAAGAAGCAGGGAGTAAAAGAGAAAGCAGAGGGACCCCTTTCCGGGTGCTTAACGGAAAGTACTGCGGGGGGCGGAGAGGTGCCCTGAGGCGCAACGGACTGTGAATTGTCCTGCTGGGGATTAGCCCGCTCGGGTCATCTAAAAATAACTTCAAGTTTGAAAAGTGAAATGGACCCGAGCGCCCTGGGCTGGGTTCGTTCTGCCTGTGGGATGCTTAGCTCTAAGTCACCGAAGGAAACAGGCGAATCCCAGCCACCGGGTTCCTTGGCTGCCTCTTGGCCTCTTCGGTTTTCCAGGGGCACTTCGGCTTGATTTTTAGTTAATGCTTGATTCTCCAAGGCGCTACTGTTTTTTCTTATCCCTAAATGAATTAGATCACAGTGCATGCTTTGAACCTTTCAGGTTTCGTAGACGAGGATAGCGGTGTTAAGTGGACATCTCCCAAGTCTGCTGCCAAAGGTTTTGTTGTTTTGTTTTATTTTATTTTTAATAAGATGTCCTTTTAGTAAAAATAGAAAAGTTTCTGAGGTTCCCTTTAACATATAATCCCACAATCGGAGATAAAAGGATGCTGGAACATTCCAGTCCACTCTTCTACCTCCCTTCAGTCAGAAATGCCACTTAAACTATCAGAGAGGGGAGGTTTTAGGGGAAAATGGGACATTTTAAACAGTGCAATTCAACGTCCACACCTTCGTGGTTCTTCATTACACCAAATTCAAAGCAAACGCCAAATGTAGCGCCGGCACCCCAGGGAGCACCACGTGCTAAGTGCCCACCCTCCCCCCATTCTGGGGGGCACAGTGAAGTTGGAGATGCACAGAAACTGGAAATGATCGAGAAGCAGGTCAGCACTGACTGTGGAACAAGGCAGGGGAGTGAACATTTGGCTGCTTTTCAGAGTCTACTCATTGATTTTCTTTAGCCTTAGAGCTATTACATTAAGTACGATCAGTCATTGAGTTCAATTAGTCTAAAATGTGAGTTGTACTTTGCTTTCGAATCCACTGCAAATCAAATCAGCATTTATTGAGCATCTACTATCCAGGTCCAGTCCACAGAATAGTGTGAGGGAAAAGTGCCCTTGACTAAATCTACAGGATTCTGAGAGAGCTCAGAATGACTTGTGTGTGCAGGTCCTGCAGAACCCAATTAAATTTGGGAGGATGTCTCTCTCTTCAGTGATGAACATTTTTAACAGACATAAGTGGGAACTTGAGAGCTTTGTCATTTGCAAGTACTCACTGCACTCTTTTAAAAACCACTTACATAATCATTTGCAGATAGGCATATATATTGCAAATCTCTTTATTTAGACCAATTTTGACATTCAGTGAGGTCTCATTTTCTCATCCACTCTCTAGTAATTTATTCAACTACTTTTTCTTCTTTAAGCACCTACTGAGTGCTATACAGGCGATGTACCAGAAGCCAAATGAATGAGGCCTGTGCCTCCTGGAACTCGGTCTAGCAGAAAAGGATAGGAAAATAAATGATAATGATTCCGTGTGGTTAGTGTTTAATGGAGATAGAAACAAGTTTGGCAGGAGCCCAGGGAAGGGAGGGTGGAGGGGATCTGGAAGGGCTTGCAGAGGAGTTCACATTTGGTCTGGACCTCAGCTTTCTGGGGAAGGGACCAGGTGTTCCACGTTAAAGAAAGAGCCTACACACATGGAGGAAAGAGCACGTTCAAAGAACATCCAGGTGTTCCCAAGTGAGGGGGTGGCAGGAGAGTTTGAGGAGGTTTCGGTGAGCCTGAGTTGTAAATATACAATTGCAAATATACCTTGCCGAGGTATATTTACCATGCAGCCTTTAAAAGAGAAATGATTTCATCTGATTTGTATTTTGTAAAGATAACTTTGAAGGTGGTGAGGAGATGGGGTTTCAAAGAGGAATGAGCTCAGATTTTAGATCACTGGAGTGGTCCAGGCAAGAAAAAAAAAAGAGGTATGCCTGAAGCAGTGGCAAGGGGCAGAGAGAGGAGAGACCTGCAGGAGAGCCATTGCAGAGAGATAGTCAGTGGCCCTTGGGCACACGTGGGTGCTGTGTGGCAGGAGGAACAGCTGTGTAGATGGAGGGTCATGCTTTTAAGTGGGGTATGGAGTAGACCAGATCTGAGGAAGATGAGGGCTTTTTGCTCTGAACGTCCATGTGAAAATGCTCAGTAGGCGCTTTTACTTTCAAAGGTAGTTTCCTCCCTGGTGCCTTCTCCTGGTCTGCTCACCTTCCTTCCAGAGACTGTCTTTTCAGAAAACGGAGACGATTTGAACTGCAGGAGGTTGTGTCTACCTTCAACCCCAGGAGCAAAATTATTGTCAGTTATCTGAGCTAGTGATACTGATAATATTAATAATTATAGTGATAATAATAGTAATGTCTAAAGATTGTGCACGGAGGGCTTCCTAAGTGCTGAGCATGAAGAACTTAGTACTCTACAAGGGTGATCTTATTTGACCTTTACAATAACCTTAAGGGCAGGCACTGTTGTTACTCATAGGATTGTCAAGAAAGCCAAGGCGAAGAGCAGGTGACTTGTCTAGGTCATGCCATTCGTGAGAGGTGCAGGAGGGCTCAAGACCATGCAGTCCAACCTGCACTCATTATCATCTATGTGAATTAATAACATTGAAATAATTCCTGTTTAGCCCTGGAATGTGTTTTTTACCTAATTATTGAACATTTGTGGCTGATGCCAAATAGAAGCCCTGGACTGAAAGTCAGGAATCCTGGCTCGCTTCTGTGCCCTGCACCCGATTTGCTGTGTGATCTTTGAAAAGCCCTGTCCCCTCTCCGGGTGTTTGCTATTCCAAATCTTTATATTGAAGGGAGAGGAGGTTGACTAGATAGTCTCTAAGGAATCCTGGCATTCTGAAGACCTGCTGTCGTGTCTCAGTTTCTTCTACTAGAACCACTGATTTGGGTTCAAATGGTACCTGCCAAGTCTCCTTTAGAATAAGAATCCTTGTAAGTGGATTAACTCAAGCAGTGGTATGTCCTTAGGAGCTTGGTGTGAACTAGTCCACAGTGTGGGTCCTAGTGGGGGTGCCTGATGTTGGGGGAGCCCAGCTCTGGGAGAAAAAGCCAGCATGGGCACTGAAGTGGAGGAATCACCCATAGTCACTCATCAGTTGTTTGACTTTAGACGTATGACTTCAACGCTTTGTGACTTGGTTTACTCATCCACAGAACTGGGGAGACTAATACGCATGTTGTAAGGTGGCTCAAGGATTGGAGGAGATAATATAAACCAGGCTCTGCGCACATTCTGCCTCATTGAAGGTGCTTGGTAAGTGGGGACTCCCACTCCTCCCCCAGGATCTTAGACATGCAGAAAGGGAAGGTGGAGTATTTCTTAAGACAAACTTCTCCTACGTCATAGTTTTGATAAGAGCCACCCTTAGTTGAGCGTTACCAATCTATCATGTAGAAAGGGATATATTTTGGGAATATGAAAACACACGGCCCAGTAAGTGCCTTTCAAAATGTGACTTTCTCAAGCATTCATTAATAAAATAGTAAAATACCCTCTTAGATATCAATGAAGCATCAACATTCTACAACACAGGGTTTTCAGCCTTCTTTTTCTAGCTTTATAAATAGGCCCAGGGGTGGATGACCCTGGATGCAATTGTTATGGCACAGAATGCACGGGGCACGGAATCACACCGTTTCCCGGGTGTGTCTGTGCTCACGCTGTGCGTCTGTCTTCATGAAGAGCTTTCTGCTCTGCCTGTGAAGTGCTCACCCTCCTTATCGTGCTACCAACTGCCACAACCCGTATGCTGTGGGTTAAGTTAATTAAGCTGACCGAAGAATTTTTCTTTTTTTAAGATAGAAGCAGCCTTAAACTCAACTGAAGCTAATTTTCCATGCCTTAAAAAATAATAAAGTGTGTGACTGTAAATGCCACTCTCTGGAAGTTAAAGAAAAGCTTCCAAAAATAGCTCCAACTTCCTGCAGTTTAGATTGCCCACACAAAATATTTTCTCAAGTCGGGATGGAAAGGGACTTTTTTCACATCTGATCCCCCCCCCATACTCAACTCACTTTGAACAAGGGATGAAGTCTGGAGTCCCTAAGCTTCGGAAAGCATGCATAAAAAGATATTTCAACCACAGCTGCTGGACAAAAGCATTGTATGTATACCGTGAGGACTACCGAGCTGGTTTTTATTACTGTTGCCACAGCTTCTTTGTAGGAATAAGTGTTTTATTGTTTCATGTGATTTAGACATGCCTGCTACAAACTATGAGAAGCTCCTTGAAGGCCTGACCATGCTTTAAACTTCCCTTTCTGCCTGGGCCCCCAGTGTTGGGCCTGGCAGTGGAGGAAAGTACAGAAAGCGTGGCCTTGGCATGGAAAGGCCTGATTCCATTCCTGGCGCTGTCACTTCCCAGCTATGTGACCTTGAGCTTCCCATTGACCTGGCAGTCGTAGGAGCTGGCATTTGTTGAATGCTGCCCCTGCATTATCTCATCTGATCCTTACAACAACTCCACAGGGTGGGTATTATCATCACTATTCACCCCGAGGCTCCGGCCGCATGCATCCCTCTCTAAGCTGCAGTCTTCTTCTTCTTCTTCTTCTTCTTCTTTTTTTTTTTTTTGGTATGGTATTTGTTTTATTATTTATTTATTTTTAATAAGTTTTTATTTTTTAAAAAGATATTTACATTACATAAATGTTACATAAAAAATTTTTAGGGGATTCCCATATGCACTAGGTGCAGTCTTCTTACCTGTACAATTAGGAAACTGATGCTTGTTCTCCCCACCTAATGGAGTTGTGAAGGTGAAACGCCAGGTTTGTGACCATGCACTGAAAAACAGAACTCTACACACAGGTGTTAAGGATTCTTGTGACAGTAGGGACGTCCCAAGAGATAACTTAGGCTTGGGTCTGGTGTCCTGTGGCTGTGTGTTTATGTTAATGGTGGTGGTAATAATCTGTTTACCTCATTAAGACACCTGTCTTGCCTTGCCCTGTACTTTTCTAGGCTGTTTTATGATGACTGTTTCTTCCAAGGGTAACTTGTTTGTTGTCAATCCTACGAATGGTGCGGCCAGGCCAGGCAAGGGGCCTGGAACCACGTCCTGCTGGTGGAGAGGGCTGGAGAGTGTGGCTTGCAGGGAAGAGGTAACAGACTTCCAGAGGGGCGTTTCAGTATAAACATAGAAGGCTGAAGTCAAAGGCAAGGCCCGGGAAGGGATAGGCGCCCTGCCGAGTGCAAGAAGGAGGAGACATTGTCAGGGTCTGCATCAAGGGTGGGCGACAGGCAGGACATGGTGTCTGCTCAAGAAGGCTAGAAACATTTCTCAGAGTCTGCTCAGGTCTGTCCCCTCTGCAGGGAAACTATGGACTTTCTGCCCTGATTTTTTTTTAATGGCTTATCTTTCTGGAACATATGTGTTTCCTATCAAACTTTTGAAAAACACAGAAAAGTATATAAAAAATGAAAACTAAAATTACAGGTATTACCTCCTGCATTAGGATACTCTAGGGAAACAGAACCAACAGGAGATATCTGTAAATAGTATGAGATTTTATAAAATTGTCTCACGTGACCATGGGGATGCACAAGTCCAAATTCCATAGGGCCGGCTGCAAGCCAGGGGCTCCATTGAAGGGCCTCATTGAATTCCCCAGGAGATTCTGGCTCTCTGAAGTAGAGATGGGAATTCTCTCTCTGAATGCTGAAACCACTCTCCTTTTAAGGCCTTAAACTGATTGGATGAGACGTCACTCATTGCTGTTGGCAATCTCCTCAACTGATTGTAGATGTAACCAGCCATCCATGCAATCAACTCACTGATGATTAAAGTCCATGAAATGCCCTTGTATTACAGTTAGCCCAGTGCTTCCTTGACCAAACAACTGGGCACCTTTATCTGGCCAAGTTGACACATTAGCCTATCCATCATCCCACCAGCATATGATAATTACTTTTGACATTTTCGTATATTTCCTTTCAGTCTTTTTCTATGTACATATTTTTTATAGAGTTTGGATCTTACCCTGTATAGAATTTTGCCTCCTGTGTAATCATTGAGCATTTGAATTAACTCTTCATGTAAGATAAACAGTCTTCATGAACATTAATTTTAGTAGCTGCATAATATTCCTGTGTACAATTTTTACCATAATTCATTTACCCTCTCCCTCCTATGCTTGGACATTTAGATGGTTCCCAATTTTCCGAAAGAACATAAATAATGCTGTCATGAACTTCTTTGAACAGAAATCTTTTTCCATGCTTTGGATAATTTTTTTAGGGTGGATTTCTAGAAGTGGAAATATTGGCTTAAAGGAATGGACCTTCTTAAGGCTTTATCTAAATATTCACACTGCTCTTAATTGCTTTTCCAGTAGGTTGTGCTAATTAACATTCCCACAAGCAATGCGTGAGAGCACATGTCTCCCCTCTACCCTGCTTAGAAGCACTGCTTTTGGTGAAGGGAAGGGCTGGCTGGTATTAGTCCTTTCCAGAGAAAACTCCACCCTGGAAATACTTGTGCCTAATAGGCCTTCCTTTAGAGAGTTGAAGAGGCGTGGGAGGGGATCCGGTCCTCGCACAAGTGTGAGTGTTTCTGTGCCAACACAGTGTTTCTGTGCCGAGTGAAGGCCTGCCCAGTGGCAGGTGCTCCTGCAGGCTGTTGAGCAACTCACGTCAATTCAAGCGATGTAGAGGAAGGCAACCTCTGCTTAAGTGAGCACTGCTTCCGTTGCCTTCGGCTGGCCTCTTGGGTCAGCGAAGGGGAGTTTTCAAAGCTTGGAAAACATTAACAGCAAGTGCGGGTGCTTATTTACATTAGTTCCCTTGTGGCTTTAGTTGGCTGTGACCGGTTCCCCTCCCACTGTCAGCGGGACCTTTCCGGCTAACTTCAGGCAGGTATGGCTTTTTTCAGCTTTCCATAAATGAGGGTATGGTGCTGAGTAAACTCTTGGAAGAAAGACCTAAGAGAATCAGCTGGAAACTTCTTAAAAATCACTTAGATGATCAGTACTCTAGGATTGTCATTGATGACTAGTCAAAGGAAGTTTCTACGTTCTCTGTTAGACTGCCAGATCAAGTATTTTGGTTATATTGACCAATTTATTGTAAATAGACAATTTGAATTATTTTCCTTCATAGAATTTTCTGAAAGGCCAAATTAATTAAATTTACCTATAATTTTGACTTCTGTAGCTATTAAAGCTGAAGGCCCTGTAAAAGAGTGTGCCCAATAACAAATCAGAGTCCCCTCTATATTTCTCTTGTGAGATTTAACAATTTTCCAAGTAAGAAATTATTTATTTGCTTACAGATATCAGCACATGAATTTTGAAATAAAGTGTGGTGAGTTCAGATTGATTAATGGTACTTCAAACGAAATTTTATTTGTTCAAGAAGGCTAGAAACATGAGCAAAATCTCTTCATCTTGACAAGTGAAGGCAAGATACTAATTCATGAATATGTTAACTTTTTTCCAGCTGTGGATATTAATATATTCATTTGATCTTTTATGATGTGCAAACAGCGATTTGTAAAAAGTTTAAATCTTGGTCAGGGGAGATAGTCAGCAACTGGCTTATTACAATTGTGTTTATTTGGTGTTCTGTGGTTTTTTATTTCTCTTTCGGTAATTTCAATTCCACACATAGCTGTTTTCCAGCACTAAACATCAACATTTGACAAGGTGACATTTAGATGAAGCTCTAAATTGAAATATTTGTTCTGTCAGCTTTTCAAAAGCTTACCTTTGACATTGTGTCTAGATACCACATTTCAAGAACCGCCCCCTGAGAATTTTTGACTTGCACTCTAGACTCTGGTTTGGTTTCAGACTCCTGGGATATCATGGGGTGGGGAGAAATTTTCCTCCTCATTCTGGTTTGCAAGGCCCACACACATCTGTGCAGACTGATTTGGAAAGGTTAGTGCCAGGGGTAGGTGAGATGGAATGATAAACTTGAAAAGTCCCCAAGGCTTCCCTAGATCCTAATTACTTTGATTCAAACATGCATATGTTTTCCTTCAGGCTACATGACAACTCAGACCATTAAACAGGAAACTGCGGCTATTAAGAAATTTAGGCTGGCTCTCGATGGGCTCAGCTATGTACTAATGGAATCACTGATAGCTTACAAGGAACGTGGGATAGTCCACAGTGGTCCAATGAGGAAACCCAGATGCCCAGGTTTGCCCCTGTGGCCCTCTGCTCCTTCTTGCTTCTTTCATTAATGTAGACAGCACCCAGGAAGCCAGACTGGTGAGCGCTGTGGGGAGTGACCTTGTATGATTCATGGAATGGCCCTTGGCATCTTCAAATGTGGAGAATTCCAGATGGAGTGGCTCTTCATTGGGCTTTTAATTCTATTCCTTAAAATAGCTTTTTTTGCATTTCACATTTAAGTAGAACTATCCTTATCACAAAGGCTTTTTGTCTTGGGTGATATGGACCAACCTATGTCAAGTTTCCCTCTTTTCAGTCTCTTTCCACCCTTCATATAACCTCCTCCTCTTAGCCCAATCATGATGAGGTCCTTAAAACCACATCTGGCTATTGTCTTACAATTCAAGTGAAGGTGTGATACTATGAGAAGGTTATTTTATCTGAACAAAATTAGAAATATGTTAATGGATATTCATGAAAATCAATCCCAGGTATTTTTATGACAGTATGAATTTCAAGGGCATACCTTACAGGAAAGAAAATCCAAAGAATAATTAAGGTTAGAGAACTTTCCATAACTGGTGGTCCTGGCTCTTTGCAGTGTATATGGGAGATTTTCCAGCTGATCAGGACAGCAATCACCCCCCTCCCCATCTCTCCCCATCAACTAGGAGCTCTCTTTGGACCATTCCAGTTCCAGAGAATAGATCCCAGATTGAATCCTCACTCTGATACTGTCCAGGGATTTTCCCTTTAGCTCTGTCCCCTTTTCTCTTTTCAGATACCCTCATCTCAGTGATCTACACACTTTGAAAAGCTAAACTAATGCTTCCTTCCCCCCAAAGAATGGAAAAAATAAATAGATGAAGATATAGATATTATTTCTCCTCCATAAAGATAGTGATTTTTACATGGTAGCATATAAACACATATCTGAAGGTAAATTTTTTCTTTACCCTTTATGCATTTTTTAGTAAACACTCTATACCTACCAAGAAAAACTCCCTTCCTCTAAACTCTATACTGCTCACCGTAACCTTTCCCTAACCTCTAGAGAATTTGATCTTTCTAGATGTCTCATCTAAGTGAGATTATACCATGTTTGTCTTTAAATGACTTATTTAATATTAAAAAAAGAAAGAAAGAAAGAAAAAGAAATAGTACCTAGCAGTTATTTGAAGCCAGTTGGCAAGCATCTAGTCGAAGTGGTTTGTTATCTAGTTTGGTGAGAAAGTGTCTCTAAGATAATGGTTTCTTTTTACAAATGTTTTATTCAGGTATAATTACTACTTTTTTGATAGCCCAGTCCTTTTCAGTGATTTTTTTCATAGGGGCAATAAAATTACGTCTTTTCTTTCTTTTGGGTTTCTGATACTGAGATATTTATATGCAGCTTTTATGCTATCCTAATCATTGCTTAAACAAATCATTCCTATATCTTTTTTCTCATCCTAGGATTTGTAATCATTTATTTTTAAGACAATATGATAATGCCATGAGGTGGTTATTCTTGTTGCATTATAAAGTTTCTGTCAGTCATATCTGTTGTCAGTCATGTCAATATAAATGCTGCCAAATATACACATTTCTTTCCTTAATTGCAAATTGACTTTTTATGGCTACTTATTAGAGAACCCCAGGAGACCAATAGTAATCATTGAGACAAGGCTGCCAGAGACCAGATAAAATGTCTTCATCTTCCTATTCTAATGAATAATGGACCATCAAGTTGTTTATAAAGAAATCAGAGATCCTTATAATAAATAGCAAACTAAGAAGCAAGTGCACACGATTTACAGATGTAGAGTGTTATAGAAATGCTAGATACAATAATAATCTAATGAGAACTGATTTACTAATGTGTACCAATGTAGAACATGCTGCAACTGTGTAAAATTATAATTTAATATTAACCCATCTCCGCTTGTTGGAATCCTAGTCCTCCTTCTAGTTCCATTTTTTTCCATATTTCCTCAGTCCCTAAGCCCTCAAAGAGCTATCACCATTTGCTGAGCCCTTATTTATGGGATAGACATATTCTAACCTATATATCCCAGTCACTTCTTCTCTCCTCCCTTCCTCCCTTCTTTTCTTCCTTTTTGCCTGTGCTTACCCCTACCATGTGCCAGCTTCTGTGCTAATGAGGGCATAAATGCCGGGAGGACATAGTTTCTATCTTTAGTGGAATTAGAGTCCAGGAGACTGTAAGCTCCTCACTTGCTTTCATGTGCCTGCCAGTGCATGGTAAGTGCCTGGAGGGTGAAGACTGTTTCCTACACATTCATCTTTGTGTCCCCTACTACACTCCTACAATGGCTTGCACGCACTCAGTCAGTGGTATAATGGACTGACCATTATATCCTTTCTAAATAATTCAGAAACTCAATATTGAAAATTTCAACACCTTCAAATGTCTTGAAAGCCTTATCCTCACACAATTGTTAACTATAAAAATAAGTAATTCTGCAAGATATGTATGTCCACTTCCACTTTGTGTGTTTGTGAGTAGACACTTCTTTTTAGATTGTGATCTAGCATCCCTATTATATTACAAAGCACCAAATGTGTTTGATAGCAGTGTCTGCACTTCCCGCAGGCAGACATGAAAGGCTTCTCTCTCAGACTCAAATTATTTTGAAAGCTTCTGTTTTTGTAAGGCAGTATATCCTTTCCTCTTTTTTTGGAGGCTAGATATAAAGCAACTGAACAGGAAAATCGTGGGCATTTATTGAACATCTATTAAGGACCGGGCACTGGGCTCAGAATTTCCCATATGTTATCACGCGTAGTCCTCCACCAAACCCTGTGAGTTAAGTTCTATGTTTAACTCTATTTTATTTAGATGCGACTGAGGCTCAGGTAGATTGTGTAACTCGCTTAAGGTCTTACATGTGATGGAATCAGGACTCACCAATTGTCTCTTTATAGAGTGTCCAGAATCTCTAGTGTACATAGGTAGTGCCTAAAAAAGGAAACAAACCAATATGCCAAGCCCTTGATATTAATTTTGGTACTTATGAACCTTATTGTTGTAAAATTGAAACTTAGCCTAATACTATCTTTTGCTTAAGAATTACCACCTGAAAACCTCCTTGTCACTCAAATGTGACCTCTCTCTAAGCCAATCTCAGCCTACCTTCTCCCCAGCATAGGACATCACTCCCGGGCATGAGCCTTCCTGGAATTATTACCAAGTGCCAACTAGCAATGCATTTGGAAAAAGACCTTGACCAAAAGGGGGAAATGTTAAATACAAATGAGTTTTTATGGCTAAGAAATTTCACAGCTAGTTGGGAGGTCATCCCAGAGGTTATGCTTATGCACGTCTCAGGAGGATTTCACTAACTGCCACAGTAAACAGTGCCTCAAGCAGGGGTGCTCCCAAGGGCTCCAGAGGTAGAAATCCAGACACTATAGGCAAGGCATACAACCCCGTGAAATCAGCACCCCGTTGGTAGAACTTACCTTGGAATATATGATAACCTATTTCCCCAGTGTAACAGATTAAACTCTTGTATAATTTCCCTACACATGAGTCTTTTACCCCTTTTATTTGAACCTATAATTATCTCTATACCTACTAAATATATGTCTCAGAGACTTAATTATTCAGTCTGTTCATATGCTTGTTGAGCCCTGAATCTCAGCAGAGTTGCAGCCAACACCTACTCTCCAGGTTCATTGGACTTACTCAGGACAACTAACAAAATGATGGTGATAGACAGCCCCCATCCCAAAAAGCAAAAAGTACCAACAACTGCAAGCAAAACATTTCATTCAACCTGCCCCATAATATCCAAGGCCCGTTTCAGGCTGAGACAAAGTGGATATCACCATTCCCAAATCCTCAAGGCTGAGGAAGGAACAAACCGTAAGGAGGGAATGAAACCGTGGACCAAAGTAGACTTATTATTGTTGTAGTAACAGAAGAACTTGTAACATTGATATAAAGATAGTGGTTACCAGAGGTTCTGAGGGGAGGGAAAATAGTTGGAAGACAGGGCATCTTTAGGGCATCAGAATTGTTCTGCATGATATTTCAATGACAGATACTGACCATTATTCGTTTTGTCAAAACCTATAAAATTGTACAGTGAAAAGTGTAAACCATAATGTAAACTATAGACCATGGCTAGTAGCAAGGCTTCAATATTTGTCCATCAGCAGTAACGAATGTACCATACTAATGAAAGATGTTATTAATAGGGGAAGATGTGACAGGGAGGGGATGGGGTATATCGGAATCCCGTATATTTTCAATTTAAATTTTCTCTAATCTAAAACTTCTTTAAAAATAAAGTAAAAAAAAATAGAATAATACTGCACAGATTTTCGTGCCTGAATTTGTGCTTTTATTTACCATCAGGCTGGTGCCAAAACTACTTTAGTTGCTAAGGGCTTATGGGAAAGTGTGGATGGGCTTATGCAATTTGCATCAAGGGAAGGCCAAATGGCTGTGTGGAGCTCTGGTCCAATAGCGTTTAGTTTTGCTGTGAATGAGAAAGGAGAGCCGTGCTGCGCAGGGAAGGGGGGGCCGAGGTTGACGGGGACATTCTGGGCTCCAGCATATCTGCATTGCTGTTGTCAGCATCTGAGGCATGATGGGGAGGGAAGTTTTAGTAAAACACCTTCACCTGAATATTACGTCAATACTCATTTGAATTGATCTTATAATTTGGTTTGTATTTGGTTAGAAAATTCAGTTGGGGACTGATGGTTTCAGAGGAGTTAAAACTGTGGGGACTTTAGGCTTAGTTTTATATTTGTACATACTTAAGTATCATTATAACAAAAACATTTAAGTCAAAATTGGGGGTGGGGCAGTATACGTTTTTCCCCTAAAGGTGGTCTGTAGATTTCTCAAAACTGAGCAGGCCGAATTACTCTGCACTGCAGAATGAAAGCCTTCCGCTCAAAAAATGCTCCCTCATCCGCCAGGGGTCTGCCTGCTTACTCTGGGAAAGGTGACGCCTGACCTTGGGTGAAACTTTCCATCCCTGTGGTTCTCTAGTGCACTTCTGACTGCCCTGCCAGTCAAGGCACTTTTAGACTCTTTGTCACTCTTTGTCCTGATTCTGATGGCTGATGGTTGTGTTCTTATCACCATGCATTATAACCATTTTCCTATAACCACCACAAGAATTTGCGATGTGGGCTAGAAAGTAGTACTAGCCCCACCTAAGCAGAGATGATAAAAATATATTGGGGTTTTAAAAGGCCTCAGGTTAGAAGGTCTCTGGGTCTGCCCCAAATGACTACATTAGCTACTCTTTTGCATAGGGGAAAGGAAAGCCCTGTTGAATGCACCTGCCCGGGGAGGAGGTAATATATGACAGCGTACTTGTACTTAGCTCATTCCTATGTCTTATGATAATTCCTCGTAAGATTTGGGATCATTAGAACACAGCACAGTGAGTTCTGATGGAAAGAGAATAAGGAGAATTTCATAGCATATGGGGGTGCAATTTTGTGCACTGAGGGGCAGGAAACCAGGAAGTAAAGGCTGGCTTTTTAAAAAAATTTTTTTATATGTATATATTTTTAGAATACTTTGATTACAGAGGCTGGTTTTAAAAGCAGGGCCAACCGGGGGTGGACTAGAACTATCCATTAAAAGAGGAGGTTTTTTGTTTTTTTTTCCCTGTGTACACACTCATTGTCCTACTCTTATTTACATTTAATTTTCTCTATTTTAATAAAATGCTTAGAAAAGTGTCTGCCTCATTAAAGTGACCAATAAATGTTAGCTGTTGTTATTATTATTATTATTATTATTATTATTCCCAGTTTTGTTCCCCATGACAGCCTGTGTGGTGCAGTGAAAGCACGGCTCTGTTCAGAGCAGGGGGTCAGAAGAGCTGGGGCTTTAGTCGTGGAGTGGCTGTGATTTCCCCCTGAGCCCCTTTGGCCTCAGTTTCCTAGTTTTCATCATTAACAGCTTGGGCAAAATAATCACTAAATTTTACCAGCACTTTCATCCTGTACATATTCTAGTCTTTGCTGCATTTCATTGTAGCATCCTTAGAGCTTATGTTTTTAATGTGAATGAACGCTGATTTTTGTTTGTTTTTATGCTCATCTTTAAATTTAGGGCTATTCTTACTTTTGTCATTTCTAATGATAGAGGCAATCAGCTCCCAATAGTCTTTGAGGACATCATTAGGCAGAGCTTCAACTAAAAGCTCATTAAACATTTCCAAATGTTTAGAGTTTGCCATTTAATGGTAGGTGCTGTGGCCATTCCTTTCTTTAATGGCTTTTTTCCCCCCAAACTGTACTACCTTCTGCAAGGCTGCTTCTATTTTAAGGACAGATGGGTCCTATAGGCCCCACCAGGTCTTCCACTGGCCAAGGACAGACAAGGACAGCCCTGGTTTTGTAGGAATCATTTACTTTACCTTAATTTTACAATCTTCACAGTTCTAAGTATGTTGTCTGGCATATCTCCTTTTTGTATATCATGTCTCTATCTCTAGATAATACTTAGCTATTATGTGCAAGGCATTATTTTAAGGCTTTTACACATAATGGAATATTTAATCCTCACAATAGCATCATCATCCCCATTTGATTGATAAAGAAGGTGAGGCAAAAAAGGTCCCTTAGCTGATGAGTGGCCCAGCTGGGATTTGAAGGAATATCACTATTTGATAATGGCTTTTATGTGTATTACACAAAAGTATTACAGACTGAACAAGTTTTATGATTTGAGCCTCGAAGACCTCACTGATCACTTTATCTTAAAAAGGGATTGACTAATACTTGTTCTTTTTGCCCCTGCCCTCTCCTGGTTTGACTTTTTCCGTCTAGTAAATAAGCTATTAGGATCCCACAGAGTCCTTGTTCCAGAGCTGAAGAAGGGAAAGGGAGGACTCTGACGTTAGAGAGGTTTCTGAGACATGACTGTAGTCAAGCTATTCTTTTGCCGTCTTCCTCTTTACTACTTTCGTGACTTCAGGGACACAAAGGCCTGCAATAATCACTCAGCCAACATATAAGCATTGCGTGCATATGCTGGGCCAGGGAATGTGCAGGCTACAAAAGGCGAACTTCAGGAGACTTAGAATCTGTGAGGACTGGCACCGTGGTGTGTGACTTGTCATTGTATCCTCCGTCACTGAGCATCTTCCACATAGGAAGCCCTCAGGACGTATTATTGGAATTTTTGGATTGATTAGGTGAGTTTTGATAGCATTCTAATTATCACTAATATTCATTAATCTCTATCCAATCATCAAAATAGTTTCATAGCTAATTATTTCACTTAATACATGCCAATATATGTGTATGACAAATCAATTTTATTGATATGTAGTAATAAAGCATAAATCTATCCAAAGTGTACAAGTGGTATTCAGTAAAATCACAGAGTTGTGCATCATCACTTCAATCATTTTAGAGCATTTTCACTACTCCAGTAAAATAATAATAATAAACAACAAAAACCAACCAAACAAAACTCATCACTTCTCAGTCTCTCTATGCTTCCCCTACCATACATAGCTTTTATTCTGTTTCCTTCTCTCTAGTTTATTTGTATTTATATTTTGTAAAAAGTCTTATATATGCAGTATCACACATATTTGTATTTTACATGAGGTTTCACTATGTTATATAGTCCCTTGTTACATTTTTTAGCTTTCCTTTTAGTAATATAAATGTCCTTAGACTTTCCCTTTCAACCTCTGTCTTACCCATATAATAGCTCTGCTAGTCACAAACACCATGATGTGCTCTCACCATTTCCATTCATTTACAAATTTTAACCAATTCTGCACAGATTAACCATCAGCTTTCCATTCTCTACCCTCCTTCTATTTTCTGGTGACCTATATTCTAATTATTAATTCCCTGAGTTTACAGAATATATTTAGTTCATAATAGCACAATCATACAATATTTGTCCTTCTGTATCTGGCTTGCTTCATTCAACATAGTGCCCTCCGAGTTCATCCATGTTGTCATATGCTTCATGACTTCATTCTTTTAAAGCTGTATAATATTCCATCGTGTGTACACATCACAATTTGTTATCCATTCATCAGTTAATGGACACCTGGGTTGTTTCCAACTTTTGGCTATTGTGACTAAAGCTGCTGTGAACATTGGTGTGCTGTTGTCTAATCATGTCACTGCTCTCAGTTCTTTTGGGTATATACCTAGCAATGGTCTTGCAGGGTCACATGGCAAGTCTATATAAAACTTCCTTAGGAACTGCCAAACAGTTCTCCACAGTGGCTGTACCATTCTACATTCCCACCAACCATGAATAAGTGTTCCTATCTCTCCACATCCTCTCCAACATTTATAGTTTCCCGACTTTGTATTTTTGATTTGCATTTCACTAATCACTAGTGATGCTGAACATTTTTTCATATGTTTCCTTGCCATTTGTATTTCTTCTTTGGTCAATTGTCTTTTCAAGTCTTTAGCCAATTTTTTAATCTGGTAGTTTGTCTTTTTATTGTTGAGTTATATAATCTCTTTATATATCATGGATATTAAACCTTTATCAGACATGTGATTGCCAAATATTTTCTCCCATTGAGTCGGCTGCCTTTTCACCCTTTTGACAAAGTCCTTTGAGGTGCAAAAGTGTATAATTTTTAGGATGTCCCATTTATCTATTTTTTCTTTTGTTGCACGGACTTTGGGTGTAAGAAATTTAGAAACTGCTACCTACCACAAGATCTTGAAGATGTTTCCTACATTTTCTTCTAGGAGTTTTATGGTTAGTTGCTTTATATTTAGATCCCTGATCCATTTTGAGTTAATTTTTGTATAAGGTGTGAAATAGAGGTCCTCTTTCTTTCTTTTGGATATGGCTATCCAGTTCTCCCAGCACCATTTGTTGAATAGACTGTTCTGGCCCAGGTGAGTGGGCCTAACAGCCTTGTAAAAAATCACTTGACTGTAGATGTGAGGGTTTCTTTCTGAGTTCTTGATTCAGTTCCATTGTTCAATCTGTCTGTCTTTATGCCACTACCATGTGATGCTTTTTACCACTGAATAAGTAATATGCTTTAAAGCCAGGAAGTGAGAGTCTTCCAACTTTGTTCTTCCTTTTTAAGACATGTTTGACTATTCGGGGCCCCATACCTTTCCAAATAAATTTGATTTTTTGGCTTTTCCATTTTAGCAAAAAAAGGCTATTGGGATTTTTATTGGGATTGTGTTGAATCTGTAAATCACTTTGGGTAGAATTGACATCTTGACAATATTTAGTCTTCTAATCCATGAACACAGACTATCCTTCCATTTATTTAAGACTTGTTCAGTTTCTTTTAGCAATGTTATGTAGTTTTCTGAATACAGGTCCTTTATTTCATGGTTAAGATTAATACTAAATATTTGATTGTTTTAGTCGCTATTATAAATGGAACTTTTAAAAAATTTCCTTCTCAGATTGCTCATCAGTAGTGTATACAAATGCCATTAATTTTTGCATATTAATCTTTTATATTGCCACTTTTCAGACTCATCTATTTTTTTTGTTGTTGTTACATATCCCCCCCTTTCTGCTTACTCTTGCTGTGTGTTCATTTTTTTTAAAATTAATTAATTATTTATTTTTTA
>PVKH010003798.1:0-17212 GCA_004027955.1 Chaetophractus vellerosus
AAATATTAAGTGTAGGACTCTTCACAGTGGGCATAGATTTTAAAATATTTGAGGATCAAGGGAAGTCATAGGACATTCAGGTGTAACTAGTTAATAATGAATACTTTTAATTCATTGATGTTCCTTGAGCACTAACTATGGGGGGCACTGTTTGGGGTTAGAGATACACAGAGGGGAAGATCCAATCCCCTGCTCCAGGCTGTTCCGAGCTGGGGGGTAGCAGTGCTCCTGGAGGGCAGGGCGCTTGTCTGCCCTTCTCGCATCTCCTGAGCTGGGCACTGGCACATTGTAGCTTCCTAAAAAGTGTCTTTTGAACAGATCCAAAATAAATGCTTATGTGGTATGAAAATTAGAAAATCAACATAAGTACAAAAGCAGGAAGGGGAGGAACAAGTCCTAGGAAAAACCGCTATTTTGCTAATGTGTTTGTGGATAAACACGTGTGCTGTGTTGCATGCTGACCTTCTGTATTGTCTTATTGTCTTTTAATCCACTTTCTGCCTGTCCCTTGGTCTGCTCTCGTAATCAAGGATCCAGATCTGCTAACCCTGCTGGTGGTAAGATGTTTCTCTTCTTGCATTCTCCCTTACCCCAAACTCCTTGCACATATTAATTTTTCTATTTATAATAAGCTTAGTTAACCTTTCTGCATTTTTTTTTCTGTACACTCAAATTGTAGAGTTTGAAATGGATTCCTTTTCCCTTTGGTTATTATATTGCTTAATCGTCCTTTATTTGCGTGTAGTGACACTCAAAAATTTTTCAGGCAAAATTAATAGAAGCCTGAGACAGAGTCTTCATGGTAATGAGCATTGGTGCCTTTTACAATGACTTTGACTTTAAATTGTAGTTACATAACAGTATTAATATTTATGAGCAGTCAGTCACCTAAGTGATTGATTTGAATGATGGTAGTTTTTACTACACACACATATAATTTCCAGGTAAGTATTCTTTCAAAAGTTTTTCCTCTGGATCATTCTTTTCTAACACAGAATAATGTGTACTTGACATTTTCAGTTTTTATTGCCTTTTTTACTAGGAAGGTCTAATCTATTATCAAGCAAACGACTGCCATTCTGGTGTATTGCTAAGATGCTGAAAATTTTGCTGTTTTCCCTAAGAAAAAATTTTGTCCCATAAGACATGGTTATCTAGGTATCTAGCCACTTAGTCATTATTGAAACTTATCAGCTATATCTTTTTATTTCTAATTTCTAATTTTATTTCATACTTCTCAGGGAATATGGTTTCTGTGGCTTCTGCTTTTGTAGATTTGTTGCGCTTTCCTTTGAGGTTTAGTGCACATTTGGTGTTTACAACATTCATGTGTGGAAAGGTGAAAATGTGCATTCTCTTTGTTGGGATATACATGTGTGATGTGTATCAATTATATATATATATATACATATATATAAGTCTTGACTTATATGTATCATTCATACACACACACACACACACAGACTAAATGGTGTATTAGCCTTTCATTAATCATAAGTCTTTCTGAAAGCTATACTAATGATTATTAATAATTATGGCTTTTTCCAACTCCCCATATTTTTACCATTTTTACCTTTTATGTTTCAAAACTATGTTGTCTAGAATATAAAAGTTTGTGATTATATCTTCGTGGAGAATTGTTCTTTTATCAATATGAAATATCCCCCTTTGTCTTTCTGATGTGTTTTTTTTCTATTTAGTTTTGTTTCAGGATTGTTGTCTTTTTTAAACAAAGTATAGTTGAATTTTATCTCATGATTTTAAATAATCCAAGAATCTCTATTTTTTAATAGGTGAATTTAACCCAGCCACATTTTTTCCCTAAATTTTTTGTTTTGAAATAATTCCAAACTTCCAGTAGAGTTGCAAGAATAATACAAAACCATAATCACCCCCCCCAGACACCCAGAACCACCCATTTTAACATTTTGCTGTATTTGCTGTATCATTCTATCTAGCTGTCTAGCTAGCTGTCTATTTATAAATTATTTATATTACCTGTTGTCTATCAGTGTTCTAAACATTTGAGAGTAGGTTGTATATAGCATGCCCTACCGCATTTTCATATTCTATTCTGATTATGAATATGTTTGGACTTATTCCTACTATCTTATTTTGTGCTTTTTTATCTCTCATCTTTCTAGTTATTTCACCACCACCCCCAACAACTTTTTATTCCTTTTGTTAGATAATTAATGGAATTTTCTTGGTCCCCTTTTCCTTCTGTAATGATTAAGAAATTCCTGTTACATTTTTATTTCTACTCTTCCAACGTAACAATAAAAGTGTTTAACATATCAGCTCTTTCATAGAATAAACAAGTAAAACAGTGATCACCATGCAGTTCTTTGTAGAGATTTGCTGTGGATCAGCGAGGCTGCCCTTAGTACTCAACCTGCTCTTTCACATCAGAAACTCGGCGTTCGTTTTGCTGAGCTCACCAGTAATTCTTCTGTGCATCAGCAGTATCCCTTTATGCCCCTGCATCTTTTTAAAGATAAATGTGACCACCAATTACTAAGCTATTTTTATAGAAATTGATCCAAATTAATGTGTAAACTGGCTTCTGAAATCATTGTACTTTATTCCATGATGTACATCCATTACTCATTTCTGTTTTGTTTCATTTTTAGCTGGCAGCCGATCGAGTTCCCCAGGGAAATTGCTGGGAAGTGGTTATGGTGGACTTTCTGGGGGGTCCTCAAGAGGCCCACCTGTGACACCCTCTTCAGAGAAACGAAGCAAGATTCCCAGGAGTCAGGGATGTAGCCGAGAAACAAGTCCAAACCGAATAGGATTAGGTAAGGCTTCTCCAAGACCCTGAGCACCATTCCTTGCTTGGCCAGGATTTGGATTCCATTCTGATGACTATCCTAATGTTAGGAAATAGAGATGTGTTTTTGGACTGAGGATGTCACTGCCTATATTCAAAGACATTTCCTTTTGTGCCTTATACTGATTATGGCATGTTGGGGTTTCAGTTAGAATCAAAAGATGTGTGGGGTTTACTGTTCAAGTCCATGGGAAGGAATTGCATCATTGAAGGTTTTGGTATTTTACAGTCATTTGCAAATCATCAGAAGTGGGGAAATGGGCAGTACTTTTCTTTCCCCACCGCTAAAGCAATGTTGTTTTTCATTTTCATTTCATTAATTAGTGCTAATTTTCCAAAGCAGTTTTGCAGTATTTACATTTATTTTGATTTTACTCTTCCCCAGCCTGATCAGTGAAATTTATGGTCAGAGACTATGTCTGGTTACTTTTTTTTTTTTTTTAGATTTATTTATTTTATTACATATCTCCCCTTCCCCCGCTGCGGCGACGCGCCGAGATTGGACACTGCGCAGGCGCGGCTTTCCCCGCTTGTGGGCGGTCTCTGCGTCTGTTCACGGCCGGCTTTTCAGTTCGCGGGTGGCTGGCTGCGCTCCATCCGCGGGCGACCTGCCCTGCCCGTGGCAGCTCTTGCCATGTCCGTGGCAGCTTCTTGCCCTGCCCACAGCGGCTCTGGCCTGCCCATGGCGGCTTGCCATTCTCAAGGCGGTCTGCCCGCTAGGAGAGGTCCCCGGGAATTGAACCCAGGGCCTCCCATGTGGTATGCCGGCGCCCTATCCACTGGGCTATCGAGCCGGCCCCTGTCTGGTTACTTTTGACAGAATTTTATTTGGTCATGAAAGCTAGGAACAGATGAAAACCAAATACATACTATTTATTTTTGTATTTTAGGGTTTAGTTTCTTTGTAGTAGTGTATTAAAATTATAAATTACTTTCAGCAGCTTGAAGACCTTTTTATTCTATTAAAAGACATGTTCCCTTTTAAATATAAACGTTAGGAGTCTCATGTAATATATTATGAATCTAAATCCATACTCCTTCTCTTTCTTACCTCTTTACTTCCTAAGGGTGAAAACCTGTTAGTATAAAATCAGCATATTATGTTCTCAAGTCTTGTTGGTTTACTGTTCTCCTTTACTCACTTATCTCAACAAATATTACTTCAGTGCTTACTGTGATGTGCCAGGCACTTTGTTAGACCTTAGAATTATACGATACATGAAAAAGCCTTAGCTTCTGACTTCCGGGAGCTTGGGGTCTACTGGGGAGAGATAAAATTGTAGGGCATAATGGTGGGGTGCTCTGGCACCATCAGAAAGTGTGTCTTAGGGCTTAGCCCACCCCCATCCTTCCAGATTTCCTGCTGTGGGAAGCTTCCCAGAACAGGTTTTATTTTATTGAAGCACAAGGTGGGATTAGCCAGCGTGGGGAGGGAGGAGCTTGTGCAGAAGCAGCCAGCATAATGGGAACCGCAGGTGACTCATTTGGCTCCAGCAAAGGACATGTTATCAGGGTGGGTGAAGAGACTGGTAGGGTCCAGCTCAGGAAAACCCTTATGTTTGAGAGGCAGCCAGTGGCCTTGACTCAGGTGAGCAACGAAGGCTCCTGCACCAAGAGAAGGCAGGGGGCAGATACTTAAAAAGAAGACTAGATAGGGTTTCATTCGAACTAATGTTTCCAAAAGAGGTACAGAGATAAAATCCCGCAGTGGTTTTCTTACCTCCACATGATGCCATTATATAGCATGGTTTCTGAGGTGGCCAGTTATTTGAGGACTGGTTATTTGGATGTTAATGTGGATCCAACCAGAGAAAATGCCATGGCTGGAATATCAGTTTCCTGTTTCTTGCTGTGGCATTGCTGGGTTGGGGCCTGGTTTGGAAAATGCACTTGATTTCAGATATAGTTGTGAGGTTTCAGCTGTCCTTTCTCCATAGTTAATTGTTCAAGTTTATAGGGTGTCTGTTTGCAATCCATGTTTGTTTCGTGCTTTACAAAAGGCTTTTGTTTTTAGGGATTTTGCTTTTAATGTCTATTGTGATGCCATTTTTGCCTTCTTGATTTTGGGAAATAACCCAAACTCAATTGTCTAACATACCTCTTAAGAGCTGGTATTCCCAGTCTTAACTGTGAAGTTTGTGTTGTGTGTGGTTGAAAAAAGCATTTTATAAGCTTTCCTGGGAAGTATTATGAAATAATCAGTAAGAACTAAATAGGAGTTCTTATTCAAAACCTTATTTTTGAAGGAAGCTATTTCCTTGGTGTTTATTAAGGAGTCTACTTATGATGAAGCTGTGAGGCCACCCATACAGTTCTGATTAAAGAAGAGTTTGTTTAAATTTCTGCATATGTAGGAATACACACATAAAGAAGTGTATATGAATAAAATATATCTTTCCACTCTTTATAGTATTGCTTAGAGATTCTGTTGTACGGGTTATCATATATATTTGTATTTTTCACTCATAGATTGTATGCTAGTGGGACCATTTAGTATATATTAGCTGTGTGCCCATCTGTCTAAACATTTGATTTATCATATAGCAAGTTTAAAAATAACTGCTAAAAGAAGGTGTAGCATCTTTTAGAAAATACTTTCTGTAATCCCCAAATCAGTCAATTGAACAGTTTCCTCAGTAGCTTAGGTAGGCTTAGAATTTGCACTTAAGAATAAATTCTGGTTATCTGCAAATTATAGTTGATGCAGCCATGCCTTTTTTGTTGGTTGAAATTATTTTCTTAACTGCCTTTTCTTTTCCCATTTGTGATAAAAAATTATGGCAGGGCTCTTTTTTACCATTAAAATTTTTTTAAGCAAGAGAGGGTGTAATTTCTGTTGGATGACCAAAAAACAAAATCAAACCCAAAGTTTTTTTTTTTCCTTGGCATTTTATTTCCTCATAAGCTGTCCAACCAAGTAGAAAAAAATATATGTAAATTCTTTTGGTTTTATGTGTTTTATTCTGTTTTTGACAAACAATGAAGTCACTTAAATAACAAAGATCTGTAGCAGTTACATTTTGGAAGTTCTTTCAGCTTTGATTTTTGTTTCCTCCTTCTCTCATCTTGAAAAGGTCATAAAAGAGACATTTCGCATTTTTGCAGATTATATACTATGGATATGCATTCAAAATATTTTCAGATTTTCTTGTTAAAAGTATTTTGAAAGAGTTAGAAATTAATAATATTCCATTTCAGCTGTGAAATTAGACTACTGTGTACAAGACCAAGGCACGGAAATATCTAAAAAGATGTTTTGTGTCCATAACTTCTGAAGTTTTCGTTGACCCTCCTTGCTTCTGCTTTGATATGACTTCCAGTAGGATCAGAGTTACTGAACCGTCCCTAAAAGACAAAGTTATTATTACTCTGAAAACATCCTAAAAGCAGAGTAGAGTGTCTCTCAAGAAATGAAAAGCCCATCAGATGGTTTTTCATGGTTCCCCAGCATTGCATATAAGCACAAGACTCAAGAGCTCCCTAGGAATACTGCTGTTAGAAAGTCCAAATGACAAGGGTGTTTTCACTGTTTCTTCCTCTCTGTCATGTCTTCTCATTAATTAGTCTTAATTATACTCAATACTCATTATATTATGTTATACTTATTATATATTATGTACTTCTATTATAGTCGTACTTATTTTAAATCCTCCTTGTAGCTTAGTCTTTGGAAGTGATGTTAGAAGTGAGTGGTGTTTTTCCTCTTGTGTTTTAAATCATACAGCATCTGAACTGTTGATATCCCCACTGGATGTCCTTTAATGAGGTTTGGAGCAACTATTGGGCAGGTTTTCACAAAACTTTAAACAAAAAGAATTCTTTTTTTATATGTTAAAGGAGCCAGTTAGCACAAATAGGTAAATGAACTCTTTCTATGAAATAACAGGAAGGTAAACTTTGTTAAGAATTTTTGCATATTGTAATTTAAGATCTGGTCTGCTTCACCCTGTGTAGGTGCTTTTTTGTCTTCACAAAGCAGGCTCATCCCAGAGAGAAGGGGATGCAGAAGTCCTTGTAGGTGTACGGGATCTCACAGGACCTTGTCATTTAGAAGATGGCACTCTTATACCTGTTCCTCACTGTCCTAAGGAGAGGTTGAGACTCAGGGACAAAGGGGTGACCCTGGGAGTCAGCATTGAACTGGAGAGGTCACTTCAAACTTAGAATGTGAGACTTATCATCCAGGGATAAAATTGCTTTATGAGGTTACAGGGAGTTTCTCATGTACTGGTGTCATGAATGGAGACCCTTAGTTTTTTAAGCATTTAGTCTTAGCGCTTTTGCCCTCATTGTAGGAGCTGTTTAGAATATTATCAAGAATTGCTGATTGAATAGCCACTGCTACCTATAGTGAAAACTCACTGCCTGCCTCCCTGTCACGATGGCAAAATGAAGGCGAATTCAGAGGTTTCTAGAGAATCCCAAATGAAGCCTTGATTTGACAGGCTCCTCAGGCTGCGTTCCCATGCCTGGCCTCTTGCCAGGGCAAACCTAAGCATTGGGATGTCACTTACACACCTCGGTGCAATTCAACCCCACTGCTGAGCAGATGAGCACAACAGGAAGTTGGTTTGGTGTTTCACATCCTTATTCTCCTTTGTTGGGAGTTTCATGATTCTGGTTTGTAAAACAGTCTCTTTATAGTGTGGCCATACAATAAAAGCTACCTTTGCTCTGAAATAGTAGGGCATGCTCATTGCAACATAGAAAACACAACTGTGTGTGTCAGTGAATCAAGTTCACTGTCTGCAAGATCTCTGAGAAAAGACATTTCTATCCAGTCCAGATATGCGGAGTTGTTTCCAACCATTTTGCCAGTAATGTATTTCTTTTTTTTCTCAAATTAAATTGAAAAACAAAAGACATCGCGGTCTTTTTCTGAGCTTCACTGCCCAGTTCGTTTTAGACCATAGGCTGTTCATGCAGGTCGTTCTTATCATCTCAGTGTTTTATAAAGTCAGAATAAGAAACTTTATCCACAGATAATCCTAAAGTAATTGGCTGTTCTCGGGGCAGTGGAGGGGTCTTTTAGCTCACACGTTGGGTTTATCAATCCACATGCTATATAGACTCAAAGTCAAGACTGGGGTAGTGAAGGTGCTGAGTAGGGGCCAGAGGCTAATCTTTTTTAGATTCTGTTGGCTAGGGTAGGATGCAATGTTGGGCCAGTAACTGAAGGGATAGCAGCATTCCAACATCACATCTGTTTGTTTGAATAATCATCTACGTTTGAAGCATCTACACATTTGTTCAAAATAGGTAGGTTCTCTAGTTGTATCGACCTTTATGACTTCTCTTTGTAAAGAAGGACAGATGGGGAGAAGTGAACCCTCTTCCTTTTAATTAGGTAAGTTCATGGATTTCAGTGCCTGCAGCCTTTGTTTTGACTGTATTTTAATCCAGATTAAATTCTCTAAGAACCAAGGATATGTGAAAACGGCTTGGGCCTTAAGACCACCTTTTTTTTTTCTTAATATAATAAACTTTATTTTTACAGAGGTTTTAGATTATAGAAAAGTTTTATTGAAAGTGTAAGGGATTCCTGTATGCCCCACCTCTCCCCCTCCCCCATCTTCCCCTGTTAATAACATCTTACAATTTTGTGGTACATTTGTTACAATTGATGAATAAATATTGAAGCATCACTACTAACCAAGGCCTGTAGTTTACATTGTGGTTTACACTTAACTCCAATGCCCTATGTTCCATCTATTATTCTCCGCCTCCCCACAGAACCTCTGGTTACCACTATGTTTATAGCAATATTACATGTTCTTCCATTACTACAATAATAATAAGTTTACTTGGTCCATGGTTGCATTCCCCCCCAATGTTTGTTCAATCCCCAACCTTGAGGGTTTGGGGATGGTGATGCCCACCCTGCCTCGGGTTGAGAAGGGACTTAGACCTTATAGGGCTTATGTCCTCTTACAGAGAAGTTTGCTGGAGCCATAAAAACAATCATTTCTGTAAGGCTTTTGATCTTTTATTTTCTGATGCCAGTTTGTTCTTTGGAGAGATTTCATTTCTTATATTCCAATGCTACTTCCCCCTCACACTAAAATCTGCAGCTCTCCGAGGCAGGGAGCATATCGGGTTTTTAACCAAACCTTTTCCTGCTGGCACGGCAGTCAGTGGGACCTCAGCGTGGAGAGGGGCCCGGCGCTGACAGTGTCATTGCGTTAACGATTGTGACTGCCGTTTTGTGCGTGTTACTGCCTTCATTAAACTTGTTCACCTTCTCTGAAACCCCTCATGCTGCACGCTAGCACGGAGCAGCCGTATCCCTCGACCCAGCATGAGTCAGGGGTGCAGCCGCGATACGAGCCGTGAGAGCAGCCGAGACACGAGCCCCGCTCGGGGCTTCGCCCCGCTTGGTGAGTACCCGCAGGCGCTGACTCGGAGCCAGGAGTGCCTTTCCCTACTCCACGTGCTTCCCCAAGACACTGCTTCCCCTCCTCCACTGCCTCTGCCATCCTTTCTTCCTTCTCTCCTCTTCCTCAGTTACCCTCTGTCGTCCCCCTCTGCATGCTTGGATTTTGGCAACTCCCAATTTTCATACATTAGAGGGAAAAAGCATCACTTTGCTCTGTGCCGTTATCAGTTATGACCGCTTGCAACCCGTCAAGCCCATCCGCATGGGAGTTTCTAACCAAAGGCAAAACCCAGCCAAAGTTAACTGCTGTTTAACGGCAAAGTTAAAACAGATATCCGTAGCCTTGAATTTCTCCAGCTTGTCTTTAATTTTACCAGCAAGCAGTCCATATGCAATTTAGCCCTAAGAAGGAACAGAAAAACAGAAATCTAAGGGGCAATGGCATTCATGCATGAAAGCAGCATGAGGGAAAGTGCTAGCCGTGCTCTCGTGGAGGGACTGGACTCATTCCACAGCTTCCTTCAGAGCAAGCAAAGGCTTTTTTACAAACTGCGTATATGTACAACACAAACGTAAAACTTTCTGACATTATTTGGATCTTTTCATTCTCCCTGGGACCCCATAGGTTTGTTAATTTTTGCAAACTGATGCCATTCCGGGGTGAAATAGGGCAGTATTTGGTTTTCGTGAAGTGTTATAAGTGGCTTGTCTCAGGTTGCTGACCAGTGAGTGGCCAGTTGGGCACCCTCTTCCCCTTTCATCTTTTCCTTATAATCAGAATTCATATTTGAGCAATTTCCAGGATTCAAGAGAAGACAAAGGGGGGAAAAATATGTCACTTACGAATATTCTATTTACTTTTTAGTTTTAATAGTCCCCCCTTTCTCTAAAGTGGATATATGACATAACCTTTTTATCTAATGCAAATTATTAATCTCCAAAACCGACTATCAACACATATTTTTACAAAAAGAAACATTTTTTATACTTTATTATTTTTTTTAATTCTTTTGCATAAAAGCTGTACTGATGTGTATTTTCCTCTTGATAAGTAAAATAAGGATACATTTTATAATAATTAGGCCCAGACCTGAAATGATCATGTGGACCTGTGTTATTTTGACTATGTAATTAAGTAACAAACCTTTTAAATATTAAAAATGTCACTACAAAGGAGGGTGTGAGATCATAAGCGTGAATTCTTAATGTCATGCACTTCCTCTAATAATTTTTTTTTCCTCCCAATCCATAACAGCTGTCAAAATCTGGGTATATTTCTTTACGACCCCTTATCCTTTTTGAAGTTCTGCAAAAGAGTAAATGGATGCAAAAGCCTTGAGAGTATTAGATGGTTCACTTGACTTAAAGAGGCCTGTTGTCAGATGAGCATGAAAATGAGGGGTGGGGGCACCTCATCTAGAACCTATCAGCTCTCTTCCACAGCAACTGGCAGTAGCAGATTAGAGTTCTCAAGGAGGATTTTTCTTTTTAAATTAAGGTTGTGTATCTGTGTATCCTTGCTCACCTTCTAAATAACCTGTTACACAAGTGAACAATTCAGTCTGTTTGCTGGTTATTTTATCCCTTAGAGTTAATTCATTGTTCTTATTTCGAATCACAGATGTTCTGGAATTTTTGGTATTGTCCATGGAAGTAGCCTTTTGTAATCCAGCATGGTCTCTGGATGGGCTGAGTTCTTGAGGTCCTAATTGAACCTGAGCAGTCGAATGATCTAGTGTGGTGCTGCTTCACTTTCTCCGGTTAAATGGCCCTGTTTAATTGTCTCAGTGAAGACTCAGAATACAGGTGTGAGTGCAGCTGCTCCCCCGTTTCCTGACATACTCTAGCATCAATGTGGAGCTTCTCTTGTGATCAGGACAATGAGTCATGTCTTCTTTTGGGCTGAACTTTTGGACCATGCCGCATGCCCCCCCGCCCCCGGTTAAATCTGCCCCTGAAACTTGCTCTTGTCCAGCGAGAACGACAGTGGTGGATGCGCCCAGCACTGTTCTGAGCACCCAGCAGTCTCAGCCCACGTGGTCTCTTCACCAAAGAAACAGCCTTAGGGAGGTTAAGCAACTTCCTCAAGGTCATGCGGCTGCCACAAGATGGAGCCAGGGTTGGAATCCAGGTCTGGCTCAAAGCCTGGCTGTTGTCCGGCCTCCTGTGAAAGTTGTTCTGAGAATTTAGTGTCTTTCTGTCTGTCCCTCAAAAATGCATTAAATGCTTTCTGTGAGGCCCTAGAAAGTGCTCAAGAGATGTTTCCAGGCTTGGGGTTAGGACCTGGGAATTCTAAGATAAGTCCCAGAACGTGGTTGTCCTCAGGGGAGCCTTCCCCATGCACAGCCCTCCCATTAGAGAATGTTTCTCACTCATTTTAGTAACCATTTCTCACCCGTTTTGCAAGTTAGTGCGTTTGAATGGCCCTTTGAATCAACTTGCATAGCCAACCTCCACTGTAATAAAAAGATGTATGAAAGGAATTGTTTCAGTGAATATGTATTTGTTTTCAAGTTCATTTTTTTCTTTTCTGTTTTTAAAGTCTTTTTTCTTTTAGAGCAATTGTAGGTTTACAAAAAAATCACGCAGAAAGTACAGTGTTCACTGTGTATGCTCCCCTCACATACATACTTGTCCCTGTTACTAACATTTTGCATTAGTGTGGAACCTTTGTTACAGTTGATGAAATAATATTGTAATTATTCTATTAACTATAGTCCACAGTTTACAGTGGAGTTCATTTTTTGTGTTGGACAGTTCTGTGGGGTTTTTTAATTTTTTTTTTCTCGTAACATATATACAACCCAAAATTTCCTATTTTATCCACTTTCAGCTACACAATTCAGTGGTGTTATATTCACAGTGTTGTGCTGCCATCACTATCATCCATTACCAAAACTTTCCTATTACCCCCAACAGAAACCCTGTGCCAATTAAGCGTTAACTCCCCATTCCCTACCTCAGCCTGGTGGCCCCGGGTAACCTGTATTCTCTGAATTTTCTGACTCTCAATTTGCATATCCTAATTATGTCCTATAAGTGAGATTTGTGTTTTTATATAAGGTTATTTTGGACCCTTGTATTGTTATGAATATATCTTAACTGGTTACAATGGTAGGTAAAATCAAGGCTTTGGTGTAAGCAGGTCCCCCTTGGGTTCCAGTGTTGGGTGTTGGTTCATGATTATAATAAAGGACTCATTATGTGACAGACTCACTGTAGAATATCCTGTGGAAACAGAACCAAAGAGCAGATTGGTCAGGAACCTCCAGATCAGGATTGCTTAAAAGCTATTTTCAGTTTAAGCTATCAAGATGACACTTGACTGTGCTTATACAATAAACAAATAGTTCTCTTCAGTCTTACACAGTATTTTGCCAACTTCCTCATTTAAGGAGAGTGGTAATAGTATCTGTTGTAGAGATTGTCAGTTTATTTTTATTTTTGTGCATCTTGAAAAAGGAGGAATTTTCTTTTCCTTTTGCAAACTGATAAAAATTTGTCCTTATTTATCAGGTAACCTTTACTGTTTAATACCACATATACCATGGATAGGTACATTTTATAAAATGATATGAGCTTATATCAATAAAATGACATTGAGGAGTTTGAGGTTTTGATATACTATGACAATGTGTGTCATTGTTGATGTGTACAGGGTGCTAAACTCTAGTAGCATGGGTGAAAAATAGCACTGCTCAGTATTACTTTATTAAACCTATGAATTTTCTGTGGTAGAATCACCGTGTTCGCTTCAGAGTAGTGAATGGAAGCATAATATCATTTGGTTTTTTCCTGAGGTAAAGAAAAGCCATATATTGCATGGAACAATGTTTTGAACAGTCTATATTTCATAATTATTTCTAAAAGTTCTCTCTCCACATGAAGACAAAGTTTAGCATATATTTCCTCAGATTGGTGAATTAATATATTTAGTATGAATACTTGCTAAGAAAATAATATTTTAATGTCTAAATGTAAATTGAACTTCACTGTTAGCCTTACCACTGCCCTCAGCCCCTCACCGCTACTAACTGCTGTTACTACCGCCATTGTCACTGAGCCAGGCGCTGTTGTAAATGCTTTATGTATGATCTCATTTAGTCCTCTCAATAATGCCCAAGAGGTAGGTACCATTATTTGCACCATTTTGCAGATGGGGAAACTTGAGACACAGAGAGGTTTAGGACTCAGCCCAGGTCCTACAGCTCATGGTGATCAAGCCAGAATTTGCTTGCCATTGCATTTCAGAGCCGGTGCTTTTGACCAGTGCACTGCAACTGCCTCTTCAATGGAGGTCATGCAACTTATACCTTTCTCCACCAATTAAACAGTTAGTACATTAATACTTAGTATGTTTGTGTGTGTTGTCAGTTCCAGAACATCTACAGATGGGAATGGCCACTGTCATCAGAATGGGGAAAAATAGAATTCTAGTGGTTGAGCCCCCCTTCTGTAATTTCATTCTCTTTCTGTTCAAGTGACATGACAAACTTCTCCACTTTTGTTTTTGGTGTATGGTTTCATATGCATCACGTATTTAGTGGACCCCCTCGGGAGCTGATTGACATCCCATCTTCCTGCTCTTGCCCCCTGGGACTTCGCCGGGGCTCTTCATGGTGCATGTTTCCGTAATGGTGGATGGAGGCCTCATGGTGGGAACATAGACCTGGAGTCCTAGTGGGCTGGTGCATACTCAGTTTGGAGCACCTTACTGCGTGCCTCCGTTGTCCCTGTGTGTTCAGTAGCTATGCGCCAGCCGGCACTTGCTCTCCATTCATACCCAGCTCCATTTCTTTTCCTGAGAAGTTGTGGCCTTGTTGGTAGAATCCTGCACCCCCTCGGACCGTGGCATTTCTGTCTCGGGTACTTCTGTGTTAACCCTGTGGGTGTTGCCGTTCCTTTTACCTGCAGCCTCTCGACGTCATTCCAGGTCCACTAGTGCTCTCTCCACTGCTGAATCTGTTGGGCAGTCAGGTGAACAAGTCCTAACTGCATGACTCTGCTTCTTTCATGTTCTAGTTCGCTCCCATCTCAGCATCTGTTTCCATCAGTGTTGGCTAGCACTTGGCATGTCTGCACCTCATTTTTTTCCCCCAGTGTGCTTTTTTCTTTAAGTTGTTGAATGTTTATTGTCCTGTTACTAGGCCGTAGATGCTGTGTAGCCTGTTTGACAACATTACTTCTCCAGTGTTCATATTTATGTTAAAAACAAAGCAGGAAGCATCCCGCCCCCACCCACCCAGGAGAACATCAGCCAAACATAGGTATCAGGTAGGGTTCCTGTGGGGAAATGGGGTATGGATATCTTCCGACATAGTCTTTCATCTTGAAAGTCTTCATTCCCAATAAGGTATTATTGTTAGGTATTGGTGTCAGGTTCAAATTATTTTGAGGTACCATTTAGTTACCATATGTTCCAAATTGTAGTGTATATAATTTTATTCATATAATAATACATGGGTTGACTTCAAACCTTTTTTGGGAAAACAAGATCAGGATTCAGATAATCAGGGCAGGCCAAAGGTAGCCTCATCGTCTATTCTATAATACCCAAAACCCACTGGGCAGCCTCAAAGACTGGCATCACTGGGATGTGCTAACAGTCTTCTCAGTTGAATAAGACACTGTCTGCTGACTGTCGATGGCCACGGTTGTGACCAGTCAGTTCAACGAGTCAGGCATTTCTCTGTTCTTCCTCTGAATGAAGCCAGCTATGCTTTTGGCTGTGTAGATGCTCACCACATGCATTTCCCCAAGAGTGGGGGCCAGACAGGGAGCAGTCAGATACATCCATCTCTTGGAAAGTTGTTTCAGAACAATGAAAATGTAGAACAGATACTGGTCTGGTGAAAACAAGAAGGCATATAGTTTTGCTTAGATCCAGACCAACATATGCCCCCTACGATTTGAAATTAGAACGATCTATGATATATATCAAATGATCTGCAGCCACTGTGGATGGCAAAGCTGTGTGCATCTGGGAAGCACAGAATAATTGCATCATTCTTACAGTTTTAATTTGTGTCTGGAAAAACAATTTTATCCCTGGAGTAAGAATTGCTGGCATGAGATCTACTTATATTTTTTCTTTTTCTTTTCTTTTTAAGACTCAGTTTTATTTACGTTTATGCCGGGTGATTTTTAAATGGCTTATAAATGAATTACTTTTGTTCTGTTACTCATAAATCCCCTACTATCTACCCTTTTTTAATGAAAGGGAAAAAAAGGCTTGCTCAAAGATCATTTATAAAACTATGCTGTAGGTGCACAGTAAATTCCAAATTTACAGCTGTTTCATATTTCAACTGATAAATATATAAATATATAATGTATAAAATTGCTGTGTGGTCTTTCTTTTTTTGGTTTACATGGCACATTAAATCACCTTTTAACCATCACAAGTAATATGACATTTAATATCACCAAGTGCATTAAAAAAGGGGATAGTATGACATACAATTTTGTTTCTTTATAAAAATTCATGACTTTATAAGTTTTTGACCAGCAGTGTTTAACATTTTTTTCCTTTTTTTGTGGTGTTGGAAGGTATAATGTTATAACACTGATATTTTTTTAAAGCTAAGTAACATGCTACAGTTTAAAAGTTTGCCAGTTTTGTAGGTAATGTTACATAGCCAAGATTTTAAACATATCATTTTATAGGAAAGATTAATTCATGTAAAGTTAGTTATTAGTTTCCCATTTATTTTAAATGCTTTCTTACTATAATATTGCGAATACAGAGATTTTCCCTGTCCAAACAGTGTCTTATTTGCTAACATGGAGAAAACTTTTTTTATCTTAACATTTTTCTACTAAAGGTTTTTATACGTTAGAATTTTAAATATGAAACTTTTTGCCTATAGCTAGCATGCCACACTTCATACTAGCTGTGTCCTATTACAGTTTTCATTTCCAGCACTTCTTAAGCAAGGCTGGTCACCCGACTTAATGGGTCTTTGCTTTCTTTGATCACTAACAGGCTCAGAATAATAATTTGAACTGCTAAAATTTGTTGTAAAGTCTTTGGATTCTTTCCATTTTGTTTTATACGTGGAAAGATAGTTCATAAATCTTTGAAGGCTTCAGGTAAAATTTACGCTGAATATTATCTGAATGTTTTAAAAGTAAATATGGATTTTTGTGGTGATTATAAAGAATTTTAATAAATTGATTTTTAAATGACCTTTGGTGGCACAGAAGCATCACAATGAACAAATATCTAAAATTAGTTGCGTTTAATATCAATTAAACAGTAGTGACAGTAATGAAAAGTGGCACAGAGATCAGTTTAATATATTTGTTTCAAATCTTAGCTTTTTATTATACATTGCATTTAAACTTATTTATCAGTAAGCTTCCTGATTAGTTTAACCAAACATCAGGGCCACTTGCCTCTAAAGGAAAAGCTAAATAGATCAGACTCCAATCAAAACCCAGCTCCCTTCCCTAATAAGTATCCCTCTGCCTTGTCTCAAAAGTTTTCAATAATAAAATATCAATAAAGAACAATCTTAGTTGACAGGAAGGAGGCTTTGTGGCATGATGGCATTAAATGTGAACCACTTAAACCCTGCCACAGGTAGACAAGTTAAGCATAGTTAAAATTGGTAAGAGGATTTTCATGGCCTCTCTCCAGTTGGTGGGAAAAGGCACAAGCCTTTGCAGAGAACTATGACACTTTGAATTAAAGTGACTCTTCTTTTCCTTTTTTTTTTTTAAATAGACCGGTTTGGGCTTGGCCAGCCAGGAAGAATACCTGGTTCTGTGAATGCCATGCGAGTTTTGAGCACAAGCACAGATCTGGAAGCTGCCGTCGCCGATGCGTTGGTAAGAGACACGACGTGTGTACGGAGTCTCTTTGAATTAGACTCATTTGCATTTTTCTCTGTCCCAACAGGAAATTGCCCCCAAATCGGATTACTCAGTCATCCTTGACACTCTTTAAAACAGTGTAAACGTTAGATAAATTTCTGTTGTTATTGCTTTCTTCTTAAACT
>PVKH010003799.1:0-24338 GCA_004027955.1 Chaetophractus vellerosus
GTGGCTGGGACTGAAAGTGGACAAAATGTAGTCAAGTCAAGGAGTTGCAAACAGTTAAATCCACATCCTTTAGAGTGCTAAGTCAATACATAATATTAAAACTATTCTCCATTTAAATATCTTTCTTCATTGACTTCGTGAGGGCTCATACTTCCTGTATTCCTATAGACTGCCATACAATGTTGAGTATATAAGAGATACTAAATGTTTTATGGTAAGTCAATTAGTTAATTATTTCTTTGAAGAGGGAGTATATATTGATAGTCAGGAATTATGTAAATATTTAAGTTTCCTCAGAAGTTGTATGGAGTGAAGAAAATACTTTGTTAGTATATTTAAAATTTTAAACTATCTGTTGTAATTCAGTTTATGATATTCTCATCACAGAACCATTCTCTGAAATAATATATAAAGAAACATAAGCTTTGAACATAATTTAAAGGAATAAATCACTTATGTAAGATATACAGAACTTTTCCATAAATCCACAAGAACCAGCCATCTGGTCTGCCTCTGTTGCTTACTCTTTGCCTCACATTATGTCATCTGACCAAGTTTTCTAGTGGGCAGTCACAGTAAAGTAAATGTTAGAGGAAAGGAAGTTAGCACCAAAGCCATTGAAAATCTCACTCTTCTCTCTTCTAATGAACATTGAGTTTTATTAGACACACTGAATGTCTTCACCTTTACCTCTGTGCAAGCCTAGAACCCAACACTTAGTCATCCAAACCAGGTGATGATAAGACTGCAGAAGTGCAGCCCATATACTGGAATTCTAATGCAATGCCCACCTGAGACATTCCTATTTCTCCCTCATCAAATCCTTCAGAAATACTTAGATGTTATCTCTCACTGCTTTCGTAGCTTTATGTTTTTTGTCCTAAGAAATGAAATGTCTCCAGAAATTTGAGAGAAAAAGAAGGCAAGTTATAAGCTTAATCAAAGGAAGACTGATTACTTTCCTGACATTCTGTAAGAGGACTGATAGCATCTTAGAGAGCTAAAAAGCCTTTCTTATTCATTCATTTTTAAAATAAACCTGTAATTGGATCATTTCATTTTAACAGCTCCTTTGATTTAGAGGAGCAGATTCATTATAATTGGTATTTATAAATTCATGTCAAAGAGAAAGTTATTAAAGATCATGGTTAAAATTTGCAATTGGCCAATAAGAGAAACTTTTTTTCTATTAATACTGATATATTTTTATACAGAACATTTTTTAAATTGTTTAACACTAAGATATTGCACCTGGGGATTTGAGCCATTTTTTTAAAAACTAGTTTAAACTGCCAGAAAACAGAAAAATCCTTCCAAGATATTGTTCCATGTAATGTGGGAAACCGATAGCAACTCTAAGAAACCAAAGAATTTACATATTAATGCCTGGAAAAATATCTCTAAGTGCACAATAATGTAGTGTAATTTTATTTGAAAGTCCAAGACACCTTTAAAAAGACTAATAAAAAGAAAATGTTAAAATTATAATACCTCATAGAGTTTGAAGCTACATACATATATTCATGTGTGTGTACATTTATATCATTTTTGAAGGTATTACTATGCTCCTAAAAATGCTGTACTCTTTTCAAGGGAGATTTAGATAGTAAATTTTGCACTGAAATCTTTGGGGATTTGTATCAACACTAAAGCAAAATAACAAAGCACAATGCTAGGAGAAGCTGTTGTTTTTGTTTTTGTTTTTGTTTTTAACAAAAATGAATTGAAAGGCAATAAAGTGCTTATCCATTAGGAAGTTAAACATATAATCTTCTCATTTGAAGTCAGATGATTAAAGTTGCCTTTCATTTATCTAAACAACTACACAAATCATTAAGGCAGTTCATTCTACTTTGGCCTTTCCTGCCAATTTTCTAACAAAGGGAAATGTAATGAACCCTCTGGACTTTAGTTACTTCATTGCCAATAGGAAAGCAATAATTTCTAAAATTCTAAGAGTTAGTAGAGACTGAAGAAGAAATGTACTCTACATTTCATGGTATTGTTCCACCACAGCTGATGCACAGTTCAAATAGCTTTCTAATTCAGATGGTCATTGTGATTTATCACTGCTTGGTCATATAATCATTCACTTACTGGCTATTCTCTTCTATCATAAACTCTAGAGCGTTCATTTTGGCCTTTAGGAGGACAGTGTCAGGAAGAAAACCATCCAGCTCTGTTACTATCCCCACAGACACTTTTGCTTCAGACCAAAATGAAGTAAATGGGTATAGATTTACCACCCTACCTCTGCCCCCTGTCATAAACAAGTAGAAAGCCAGATAAAATTTAGGAAACAATGGTTTACAGACATTAGAGAAGGGGCATCACAAGACTGTGATCCATGAGAGAAAGAAAACAGACAGGGAGGGCTTGACAATTGCACCAGCTTTCTTTCTGGCCTCAATGTTCAGGCCACAACACTATCAGGCAGTCCCTCTGAATTGAAGAAGCAGAAATTGGAATTCAGGGAGGCCAAGGAAGGTAGGATTTGCAGGGTATAGTGCCACAGAGGAAGTAGCTGCTCAAAAAGAGAGCTCCAGAGATCTGCGGTAGGGTCCACTTGAGACTTTGGCTGAGTTCTGATCTGTGCACTTATGACAGAAAATTACCCAACAGTGGGGAAAACCACAAGAAAGGACTAGGCAGAAAAATCCCCGGCGCTCACACAGGGCTAAGAATAGGTCGTGTTTCCAGCAGCCAGAATGAAAAGACCACCAAGTACTGAGGGCATCAGATAGAATCCTCAGAAGGGTATTGCATGCCAAGGCACAATGTAATCAAATTGCTTAAAATTAGTGATAAAAAGAAAATCTTAACCTCAGCCAGGAAAATAATACACATTGTCACACACAAAGCAATAGAGGGAAGAATGACAGTAGCCTCCTCATCAGAAATCATACGGGCCAAGAGTACTGAAAGAAAAACTGCCCACCTATAGTTCTTTACAAAGGGAAAATGTCACTCAAAAATGAAGAACAAGTAGACATCTCCAGATGAACAAAAACTAAGAGGATTCATTGCCAAAAGAACTGCATTACAAGAAAAGTTAAGGAAGTTCTTTAGGTAGAAGAAAATAACACCAGCCAGAATGTCAAATCTACACAAAGGATTTAGGAAAGTCAGAAGGGTAATAGGTGGGGGGAAGTAAAAATAAATTCTCATTTTTAAACTACCATTAAAATATAACTGTCTGAGGGAGTGAAAAGTTAATACTTAAATTATGCAGAGTTTCTATTTGGGTTAATCATAAAATTGTAATGGATGATGGTGATGATAGCACAATATTGTGAACATAATTAGCACTGAATTATATATTTGAATGTAGCTGAAAGGGGAAATTTTAGGTTGTATATATATTACTAGAATAAAAATTTTAAAACAACAACATAGGACTGTACAACACAGTGAACCCTATTGTAAATGATGGACTATAGTACAATTATAAAAATGTTTGTTCATGAATTAAAACAAATGTACCACAGTAATGCAAGGTGTTAATAATAGTGTAGGGGGCCAGCTGTATAGCCCAGTGGATAGGGCGCCGGTACACCACATGGGAGGCCCCGGGTTCAGTTCCCAGGGACCTCTCCAAGCGGGCAGACGGCCTTGAGAAAGGCAAGCTGCCGTGGGCAGGGCAAAGCCACCGTGGGCAAGGCAAAAAGCCGCCACGGGCAGGGCGGAGCTGCCATGGGCAGGGCAAGTCACCCGCGAAACACGGAGCCAAGCAGCCCACAAAACACGGAGCTGTACCGCCCGCGAAACACGGAGCAGAGCCACCCACGAAACAAGGAGCTGTGCTGCCCGCAAAACACGGAGCTGAGAAGCCCGCGAAACGGAATGGAGCCACCCACGAGTGGGGTGAGCCGCCTGTGCGGAGGGCGGACTCGGCGTGTCGCCGCAAAAACGGGGGGAGACAAGAAGCAGACATAGAAGAACACAGAAAAAAATGAACACACAGCAAGAGCAAGCAGAAAGTGGGGGGGGATATGTAACAAAAAAATAAAAATAAAAATAATAGTGTAGTATATGGGAACTCTGTAATTTACACATGATTTTTCTGTAAACCTGCAACTTCTCTAATAAAAAAGTAATAAATATACATATTGTATGCTTAAGCAAAAATGATAAGTACAGTGTGGAATTTACAGCATAAGTGGAAGTAAATATAGAGCAACAATGACACAAAGGATAAAAGGATGGAAATATATTGTTGTAAAGTTCTAATGCTACACATAAAGAGGTATATTATTTGAAGGGATACTGTGATAAGCTAAACTCAAGAGAAATCAATTTTTAAAAAAACAAGGATATAAACCAACAATGTAAATAAAACAGATATTAAAAAATAAGTTACTTAATCCCAAGAGAAAGATGGAGAACAGGGGAAAAAAGGAACAAAGGACAGATGGAACAAATAGAAAACAATAAGCAAGAAGGTAGATTTAAATTAAACTATATGAATAATGATACTGAATAGAAATCATTTATTCCAATTACAAGGCAGAGTGTCATATTGTATAAAAAATGTCTACAAGAAACACTTTAAGTGTAAAGACATAGATAGCTCAAAAGTAAAGGGATGGAGGGGGGCCTGCTGTAGCCCAGTGGATAGGGCACCAGTTCACCACATGGGAAGCCCTGGGTTTGGTTCCCAGGGGCCTCTCCGGGAGGGCAGACCGCCTTGAGAAGGGCAAGCTGCCATGGGCAGGGCAGAGCCGCCGTGGACAGGGCAGGGCAAAGCCACCGCAGGCAGGGCAAGTTGCCCGTGAATGGAGCAGACCCGCCCGCAAACGGAGCAGAGCACCTGACTCGGCGCATTGCCGCAAACGAGGGGAGACAGCAGACACAGAAGAATGAAAAAAAAAAAAAAATGAACACAGCAAGAACAAGCAGAAAGGGAGGGATATGTAACAACAATAACAAAAAAAGTAAAGGGATGAGAAAAGATATACCATGCTAACAATAATCCAAAGAAAATTTGAGCGGCAAAATTAATATCAGATAGAGCAGAATTCAGGAGGAATAGTATCATGAATAAAGAGGGTCATTTCATAATAATAAATGAGTCAATTCATCAAGAGAATATACAATCCTAAACATGTATATACCTAATAAAAGCTCAAAATCCAAGATGCAAAGCAGATAGAACAGAAGGAAGATTGACATCTCTCTCTCTTTCAATAATTAATAGAATAAGTAGTCAGAAGGTTTGAAGGATACAAAAGACAAACACTGCAATCAAACAAATTTATTCAAATGGCATTAATTTTTAAAATGGCATTAATAGAACACTATACCCATCAATAACAGAATATACATCCTTTTCAAGCACACACAGAACATTTGCCTAAATTGATCATTTCAGGGGCCATAAAGTAAGTCTCAGTAAACTTAGGAGAATTGAAATCTTATAACATATGTTCTCTGATAATAACAGTTAAACTGGAAATTAACAACAGCAAGATATCTGGATAATACCCCAAATATGTGAAAATTAAACAATGCACTCCTAAACAATTCACTAACAAAGAATAAATCACAAGAAAAAATAAAAAATATTTTGAACTGAGTTAAAAATGAAAATAATATGTCAAAATTTATGGAATGCAGCTAAAGCAGAATTTAAAGGGAAAATTATAGCAAATGCTTATATTAGAAAAGAAGAAAGATCTCAAATTAATTATCTAAGCATCTATCTTATAAACCTAGAAAAAGAGTGGAAAAAATACCCCCCCAAAAAAAAAGCAGTAGGAAAGAAATAATAAAGACCAGAGCAGAAATCAATGATATTGAAAACAGAAAAGCAACAGAAAAAAAAATGAAACCAAAACCCATTACTAGAAGAAAAATCAATAAATTTGATAAACATCTAGACTGATCATGAAAAAAACAGAAGACAGAAATTACCAATATTGGGGATGAAAAAGGGACATCAAAACCTATCCTACGGCTATTAACAGTAAGATCCAGGAGCGGATATGGCTCAGGCAGTTCAGTGCCCACTTCCCACATGGGAGGGCCCAGGTTCGGTCCCTGGTACCTCCTAAAAAAACAAAAGCAGACAGTAAGCAAACAAATGAAAATACCAACTCAAGGGAGCTGATGTGGTTCAGTGGTTGGGGGCCAGCTTCCCACATACAAAGTCTCTGTACCTCAAAAAACAAAAACAAAAAAAAGATCCCTGTCACTGAAGAATTTATAATTAGTTGGTAGGACAGGCTCTCTGCACAGGAAAAATTTAATTATATTATAATTATATCCATAATAATTATTAACATCTACTGATCACCTTATATTCCAGGAAAAGACCCAAGTACTTTATATTTAAGGCATTTCATCACCACAACTCTAAGAGGTAGGCACTATTACTAACCCTATTCTGCATATACAAATCTAAGACACTTGCTCAATATAGATCTGACAAGAGTAGATATAACCAGAAGCTTTAGTAATTCAAAATCAGGAGGAGAAATCAGAGCCGGGAAGAGAAATGAGGAATGTACTAGCCTGGGGCCGCTGTCAGGAAAGACATAGCCTTGAGCTAGCTCTTGCAAATTCAATGCTGAAGGCTACCAGGTTTTTCGCACTAGAGGTTACAATTTAATCAGAGATCTAGCACTTCAACAGAGTAGTTTAAATCAATTCCTCAGTTGTCGGAATAAACATTTATTGAGCACCTACTATCTTCTTGGCTCTAGGAACACAGAGATGTATGAAAAATGAATAGTTATTGAATATTTATATAGAATTCACACCATATTACTAGATGCCACAGGAGTACAATTTCTGTCCTCAAAATTCTCCTAATCTAGTTGGTTGTGTACAAATGTACATGTGGATATGTGTCCATAAAACAATTAGCAACTTAAGCTAGGTTACAATCATGAGTAAAGTGTATAGTACAAATGTGAACATGGGTTCTGGAAAGCAAGAGATTAGTGTGACTTATCCAGAGATTGCCGTTAACTTCATGGAGGAGATGCCTCGGAGCTGAATATTGAAGAACCAGTCACGTGTATATAGGTGGAGGAGGGAGAAGGGGCAAACCAGCTGGTTATAGCAAAATGAAAAAGATTCAGGTGGGAATAAGCATAGCCTGTTTAGCTAAAGGCAGCTAAAGCTGGAAGACAGCTGGAGATAAAGCTAAACCTATAGAGTAGGCAAGAGGGATACAAATCGTGGCATAGAAAGTAATTTGAATCCCAGGTTGTTGTTGAGAATACAGGCTTAATAACTTTCATCCCCAAATTCTCACTAAATCATTCTGCTTCACTTATGCAAGAGAAAGGGCAGAAATACAAGAAGGGAGGGCAGAGAATGCCCAAAACAATAGGAAAAAGAGGTTTCAATGATCATTTGATATATCAATAAAAATTAAGATGGAGAAAAATGTCAACAGATCCAAGATCTTACTGATTTTTAAAGTCAAAAGCTTCTTTAAGCCTTAATAAGCATATGTCACTGATACCACCAATTGTCGAACCACATATAAAAGAGGAACATTACACCAAAGTGCAGCATAATCATCCAGAGTCATGTGGGCTCGTGAAGCGCCTGCTCTGGGCCTTCAGCGGGTCCAAGGCATATTCCCACTGCCATTTGTCAGCAGATTAGCAAATGTTCTTAGTGACAGGAGCACACAGCCCTGGAAGATAACCTTACCCTCATGCGCTGCTCAAGTCACTTCAGCACATTGTTGCTTTACTCTCCTGGCTCCCTCTGTTGGCCCCAAATGCCAATTCAACACCTTTACCCCTTTACCATCTCTGTATCTAAATGTGTACACGGGTATCAAATTTGGATGCCTGATGAGACTAATTAAGTACTTTGCAGAAGTGTGAAGTAATCAGCCCCAGAGAAGGGGGGGAAATTAAAAGGCAGGGGTGGTAATCCCTGGAGGTGAATCTGACACGGTACCTGTCCCCACTGCAGTTTTATAAGATCACAGCTGAAAGAACATTCTATCATAAATCGAAGGGGTCTGTGTTAACAGCAGGAAACAAAACCTCATTTCACAACTCTTCCTCCACTCATTCAGCAAATCCACCAGTCCTAAAACCGTCATGTTGCCGTGTATCGCCACCTACCGACCAAATGTGTTAACATTGGCTCAGTCCTTCGAACACAGCATTTTTCAGTCTTCACCCTTCAAGTGCCTACTGGTGGAGTTCGGATTTCACAACAACAAGATTCCTAGTGTAATTCCTCAGTCTACTTCATGATGTGCCCATGAAAGTGTACTTTTGGGTTTGCTTCCTGGTAGTTAAACATCGTCCTCAGCTACTTGAAACTGTTGCAGGATGACTCTTTTTTTGCCCCTTGGCATATGTCTCACTCCCACCTTTCCTTCTTGCTATTGTCCTCCATTACTGGAGTGTAGACTTTCTATATAAAATCTGTATATTTTATTAGCATGATTTTCCTCATGAAATATAATTGTTAAAGGAATCTGAAGCAGAAATGCATCCAAATTGTTCCTAACACCATTTGAGAGGCTTTAGATTTGTTTCATTTTGGAGTTTCACCCTTTCCCTCCTTCTATTCCCTCAACCACAGAGTGTGAGAAAGAGATGTTAATAAATAATCAAAAATTGGCAGAATATATCTGAGAAATCAAAAATGACCCCAAGAAGTAATTATTAAGAGGCCCTATTTCCTTCCAAAAAATCTTCAGAGTATAAGCTCAAGCTCACACAGGAAGTGTGAAAATTTTTTAAGATGTGAGCTTTCAATTGCAATAACTTCTCTCAAAGCCTTTTTAGGCCTATATAATTTTCTTTTAGTCAGACTTTTTCATACCAGAAAAAATAGATTTGAGCAATTAGGTGAGGTTGGTGTATAGAAATGAGAATGGGGGAAGTTTCCTTAGTTTTCCTTGGGGTTAGAGATGCTAGACTGTCATGCAATATTTGGGATATAATTAGGCTGAAAAGGCATTTGTCGTTTATTTGAAATTCAAATTTAACTTGATGTCCTGTATTTTCCCTGGAAACTCTACTTAGGATGGAACAAAAGGCCTGGTAGGGAAAAACAGCCATGCTCTTAGAAGAACCTGAGTCATTTTAATGGAAATAGCGCTTTGGTGGTGTTCCAAAGACCAGTATCAAAGCAAAGCCCCAATATTGTAAACATCCAAATAATACTTTGCATTATTTAATGCTTCATAATTTATAAAGCATTTCACATTTATTATATTTCCTGGATCCTCCTCATAACAACTCTTTTGTGGGTATTTTTTATGTCCATTCCATAGATCAGGAACCAAAGGCCCAAAGATGTTAAGGAATTGTCCATCATGAACTGCACAGAGCTGTTTGGCAAGGCAAGAATTTGAGGCCACATCTCCCAGTGTGGTGGAATGCCAACAAATAAGGAAAAAGTTCACGGGGATACCACACAAGATTTTCAATGCCTGCAGAGAAATATTAAAATTCTGGCAAACTTTCTATGAAACTAATATTGTGGCAAAAGGCCAGGAAAATGTGAAGACATTCTCAGAGAGGGTCTCTTAGCAGCCTTAAATACTTTAAGGCTATATAATCCTATTGGTTTTTTTTCAACTGCAGAGCCATTCACTGTATTTCACCTACATTCAGTGAGACATTTTTCTTCTAAAATAGGTTTATTCACATGTACCCTAAATCTCTAAATCTCTAACCACTACTCCTCAAAAGCTGTTTATACAACCTAGAGATTTTTAATACAGTTACAGGATAATCCAAATCTTTTCAACTTAAAGTTCTTTTTCCCTAAATCTTTGTATTTCAATTTTAGAAACTGGTCTTGTAAGAATGCTATTTTGCTATTAACTGTGAAAGTCATTTTTAAATTGTAGAGTAGTGACAGCTGGTGTTCATAGCACGTACTGCACTTCTCCCCTTAGCAATTTTCACCTTTTACCTGTGGTCCTGAAATGCTAGTGTTCATAAAAATCCCAGGAGTTTGTTAAAATGCAGCTTTCTAAGCCCCCACTCCGATGAATTCTGATTCTATATATCTGGGTTGATCTGCATTTTTCAAGCTCCTCTGCTACCACCTTTTTTTCCACCTCCTCATCAATCTCATCCTAGGTAAGAGTGCTTTTCAAAGTTTATCATGGATAGGAGTCACCTGGACAGCTTGTTAAATACAAAATCTGGGAAAATATGTTTGGGATGGGGCTTGAGAGTCTACATTTCTAACAAGCTCCTGGGTGGCTTATTATGTCCATTTTAAAACGTAAGCATTTCCACTTCTTTATGTAGCCAAATCACCACAGCCTGAAACCTCTGAGTTTACAAAATGTGACATATAAATGCTTCTCACTCAGCAGTTAAACAGATTTTATATAAATCTTATCTTTTCCCCTGTTCCCTACTTTCTCCACAGGATTTGAGTTCTACAGGATTGCCACAGTCAAGGAGAGTAGCTAGGAACAAAGCAAATCAGCATCCGGACGGTAGTCCCACCTGAGCCCTTGCCTGCACCTCCAGACCAAACCCTTTCCTGGTGCCAAAGAGACAGAAAGTTCCAGGGCAGCATCACCTGCTGAGTGCAGTACACGTGTATGGGAACCAAGACTCCTTACCTCATCACCACCTCCCTGCAAGAATGGAGTGCAGAGGAGTTCCACAATGATGACGATGAAGAGGATATCAGCTACCATTTACTGGAACTTAATGCCATGCACTATACTTTCTCATATGAATTATCTCACACGATCCTTAAAATATCCATGGCATAGGTGATATTGTCTGCATTTTAATGATGAGAAGAGAGACACAGAGAAGAGGAGATAGATCATAATATTGCTAAATGAACTGGCAAGGGCCTGGAGGCAACTTGTACATCTATGTCTAAAGCAAAAGCCAACTTATCTGTACATGTTGAAATCACCCACACATACCAAAGGCAAGTTATCCGTGAGACAAATGATCTGAGACTCTCTGGCCTTGCACAGATGCTAGGGCGTTCTGACATTATTTAAACCTGTTTCTTGATTTCCCAGATACAAGGACTTTTGTCAGCGGTAAATACGTTTTTTTAGCATTCCATCCCCTTATAAGGCTTGCTTTTCTTACTGTTTTTGCTTAATCAATTATATTTTCCTTTGTGAAAGCTCATTGTATTTACTATGTAAGGTGCCTCTTTCTCAGAGAAAAATGGAGACAGAGCACTTTTGTCTAGGAACTGAGTATTCCCCAGTTTGCAAACTGTCTCCTTTGGATAAATAAATGGTCTCTCTTTACTAACGTCTTAAAGTTTGTCTTTTATTTGACAATAACCAATATCACAATTAAAGCCCAGTAATAAACGGTGTGAGACACATTCAAACTAAAAGCCAAGATATTAAATCAAAGGGCTCCTTTTCCATTATGGTATTAATGATAAGGGATTTACTATAAGAAAATTATCTGCCTTTCCTTTAAAGGTCTCTATAATATTCATGTGTTGCCATCTAACAATGGATGGCTCATTTTATGGGTTTCTGGGAAATTCCTGGGTTTTCTAGAAATGGCCAGAGCATAAGCCTGTTTTAATGTAGCAAATGCTAAAAAGCTATTGCAGCATCCATGCAAACAATTTTAAAAAGGTGTATTCTCAAAAGTTGAGTTTTGTGGCCAAGTCAAAGAATAAAACCCTCACATAATTTTCCTTTTATGTATACCCTTGTTCATTTCTATTATCATCATTTTAGATGTTATTTATTCTTTTTCGCAACCAGATAATAGCTCCATGTCACCTTTTCTTAAAATAACACAGAATATTGTCTCCAAACTTCAAATGTACTTTAAATATACTCAGTTGAGCAGAAAATATTTCTCTTGTCTCTTTTGGCTTTATAATCCTATTGTCTTTATGGAAAGAGCTGGCTGCAATACAATAGTCTTTCTAGCTTGAGCACTTAGTGGTGACTAGGTATCCCTTAGCTTGCTTATGTATGCATTCTTTGTTGTTGAGAACCAATGTTTTTTGGAATAAAGATATCCGTATGTTTATCAAAAAGGATTAAACCAGGCAGCGGTGAGAGGGATGTGAGAACAAAAACCCCAAGGATTACATATTGGCCTCTGAATAATCTTATAATCTGGTGATTTAATCAACCTTTATAGTTTAATGAAGGTTCTGCTTTGCCTCTGAAGAATCAGAACACACCAAGAGTGAGAGGAGGAAGGCAAGTAGATAAGGGGAAATTGGAAGAGCACTTGAGAGACAGCTACTTACTTCTCCCTTAACTCAGTTTTCTGTTGGCAAAAGAATAGAAATTTTGGAGACACAAATCCACGTCTGAAGCTCACATCCATCATGTTTTAGCTCTGTGGCCCTGGGCAGCTTACTGGGCCTCTCTGAGTCTCAGTTAGTTCACTTATGAAATGTGGACACCACTACCCCACCACTACCCCACTAGGGCAGATACATGATATGAAGATAAGGAGCCTGGAAATAAAACAACAAATGGCAGCTATTGTTAATGGTAGCTATCACTAATTCTACCTCCATTCAACTTTAAACAAATATTTTTTATCGCCTCTCTGGGGCAGGAATATAGTGAAGTCCCAGGAAAGTAATAAACAAATTCTGTCCTCCAGAAGTTTATTTTTCATCCTTTAAATGTCCACAGTAATCAAATTCCATTCTCCATTCCATTGAAACTCCTATGTCAAAGTCACACATGCAAATTGTGGAAAGATGGCATCAGACTAACAGGCAGAGCCCAGTGCTCTCACAAAAACAACGGAGAAAGAGCCAAAAGCTCTGAGACCTGCTTTGGGGGTCAGCAGACCAGGACAGTGCTATACAATCCCAGGAGGGTGAGGGACAGAGAGACAAAAAAGCTGAAACAACAAGGTGAGTTACCAAGCCCCATGGTGGCTGGGAAGGGCCCCCAAGATATTAAGCAGGGGTAAACCCCCTAGCTCACCACAGCTGACTGAGAGAGGAACAGACATCTTCCTCCAAGGCAGCTGATCAAGGGAAAAGGGAGGGGTAGTTGTGGGGCTTTTCTTCAGTGAATTTAGCCAGCAGAACCCACTTTGAATCTCCATTCTGAAGATTCAGCACAGGAACACAGGAAAGCCCAGACTGAAATGCATGCCTGGAAAGGTGCGCTGGTGGGCTGTGCACTGCATCTGCCTCAGAAGCCCACAAGGGAGGTAGGTGGAAGAAAAACTTAAGCAGAGAGGGAAGTTTGCTCATACCAGCACAGCCACAGTCTGCTTCAGACAAAACAGGCAAGCAAGCATTGTCATTCTTTATTTGCAGGGTTATTCATACACTACAGTTATCACTCAAATGTTACACAGAAGGAACACAAAACGCAACTCCCCAGAAACATTTCTGCTGTGCCCAGAAACTATGTGTGCTGGGCCAAGGATTTTTATGAGCTAATAGCTGATCTAGCAGTTGGGCTGCTGCCCGGGCAGTTGGGCTGCTGCGGAAGTCTTAACCCTTACACGAGCACCATCTGCTGGCCAGTCTGGAAACTGCATGGACAAAAACAGTTTTCAGCTCTCTCTGTATCCTACCCATGGGAGAAATTCTGTGCCACATTAGTGAGATGCTGACCTGATTTTGAAAATATACACAACAGTTTCTCTGAGCATAACAGAATGAATCTGGAAATCAATAATGGATGGAAAAAGGGAAAATTCATAAATACATGGAGATTAAACAACACACTCTTAAATAACCAGTGGGTCAAAGAAGAAATTACAAGAGAATTCAGCAAATTACTTGAGACAAATGAAAATGAGAACACAACATCAAAACCAATGGGACACTGCAAAGGTAGTGCTCAGAGTGAAATTTATAGCCATCAAAGCTTCCATTAAAAAAAGAGAGGAGAGCAGCTGAGCCCGGAGAGAATGAAGCCCCAGGGAGAGAGACAAGGCCTAGAGAGACTGATAGTCTACAGCTTACCTTGTGGAGAGAACAGAGCAGCTGAGCCCAGAGAGGAATGAGTTCCGGGAGAAAGATGAGAAGCCTGAACTGTTTCAGAATGCCAGCAGCCATCTTGCTCCAACACATGGCAACAGACTTTGGTGAGAGAAGTAGCTTACACTTTATGGCCTGGTAACTGTAAGCTTTTACCCCAAATAAATAGCCTATATAAAAACCAATGGATTTCTGGTATTTTGCATCAGCACCCCTTTGGCTGACTAATACAGCAACTAAAACAATTAAATATTTAGGAATAAACTTAAGCAAAGACATAAAGGACCTGTATTCAGAAAACTACAAAACATTGCTAAAAGAAACTGAAGAAGACTTAAATAAATGGATTGACATTCCATGTTCATGGACTGGAAGACTAAATATTAAGATGTCAATTCTACCCAAACTGATTCACAGATTCAATGTGATCCCAATAAAAATCCCAATGGCTGTTTTGTTGCATAAATGGTAAAGCCAATTATCAAATTTATTTGAAAGGGTAAGAGGCCCTGAATTTGCCAAAAAGATCTTTAAAAAGAAGAATAAAGTTGGAGGACTCTCACTTCTGGACTTTAAAGCATATTACTTAGCTACAGTGGTAAAAAGAACATGGTACTAGCATAAAGACAGACACATTGACCAATGGAACTGAATCAAGAACTCTCACGTCTATAGTCAAGTGATTTTTGACAAGGTTGTCAAGCCCTCCCAGCTGGGCCAGAACAGTCTATTCAACAAATGGTGCTGGGAGAACTTGACAGCCAAATCCAAAAGAAAGAAAGACCCCTATCTCACAACTTATACAAAAATTAACTCAAAATGGATCAAAGACCTCAACATAAAAATGACAACCATAAAACTCCCAGAAGAAAATGTAGGAAATCATCTTCAAGAACTTTTGATAGTCTACAGCTGACCTTGTGGAGAGACACAAAGCATAGAGAGCTTCATGGTCTACAGCTGAACTTGTGGAGGAAACAGAAGCTAAGCCCGGAGAGAAATGCAGCCCCGGGAACAGAGGAACCCAAAGGCCTGAGCCCTTGCAGACGTCGGCAGCCATCTTGCTCCAACGCGTGGACTTGGGTGAGGGAAGAACTTTATGCTTTGTGGCCTGGTAACTGTAAGCTTCCACCCCAAATAAATACCCTTTATAAAGACCGACCAATCTTTGGTATATTTCAAAAGGCACGCCTGTGGCTGACCAAAACAGGCATCTTAAGCTCAAAATATTCCAAACCAAACTCATCATCTTTCTACTTAAGCCCATTCTCCTCCTGGAAAGAAAACACTGCTTTTGAATCAAACAGACCTAGACTTAAAGCCAGCCCTGGAAGCTTCGGTAGCATACTTAATCTCTCTGTGCTTTAGTCTCCTCATTTATAACATGAGTATAATAACACTTCCCTTTACTGTAGTGTTAAGAGAATTGAAGAGATAATGGGCAAAATGCCGATGGAAGTGCCTACCACAGAGTATATCATACATTCCACGAATATTAACGTTGCTGGATTCCCGATTTCAGTAGAAGCAACTCCTTTTACCCCGTATCCTAAGTCAGAAAGTCAGAAGTCATCTTCAAGTTCCCTTCTTCTCACCTGCAACCAGTAGATGGCTATATATCCTGTTATTTGTTTCTGCAATTAATGGGAAGATATTGAAGAGTTTTAAGACAGAAAATGGCAAGTTTCAATTTACATTGGAAAAGATCACAGTGACTACAGAGTAATATGTGCATTCTGGATAGGAAACTGGTGCAGAGGTCAACAGAGTTAAGGTGGCTTGCACTTGAGTGGCTTGCAACTGGGGATGGAACAAAGTGACCAACGTAAGAAACATTTAGGAAGTAGAACAATAAGGAACACTGAGCAGGATTGGGTATAAGAGGTCAGAGAGAGGAGAAATCAATGTAACTACTTGACTTCTGGTTTCAGCCAGATAGCATTTATTGAGGTATGCAACACTGGGCAAGGAACACATTCTGGGTGAAAGATGATGGGTACCTTTTTTTTGCCATGGTGATCTGGAGTGGCAATAAACTATTCAAGTTAAGATACTGGATCTATGGGTCTGGAGATTGAAGTTATTGGAGTATAAAGTCACTATAGAGGGGCTATGGCATGAGAAGAGAAGGGGGTCTATATCAGAAACCTGAGGAATCCCAAGATATATAAGTTTGAGAAGAGACAATCAGCATAGAATACTGAGAAACAGTAAGAAAGATGGAAGGTAATCAAGGGACATCATGTCATGAATGCCAAAAGAAGGGAGTGTTTTAAGATGTATTGAGTACCTACTATGTGCCAGGTAGTGTTCTATATGCAGAACATCTGAGAACAATACAGATAGCTTTGTCCTCTTAGTGCTTTCATTTATTGACTGAGTCAGAGGCAAAGTACCAAAAACATGAATAAATATTCCCAGTGGTTACGGTTACAAGTGCTATCAAGAAAAATAAAGCATTAGAGTGGCTAAGAAGAGAGTTAATTCAAACATGTTGACCAGAGAAGATTTCTATGAAAAGCTAATGTTTCAGCAGAGAGCAAGGCTTGAAAAAAAAATGGGAAGGAACATTCAAGAGAAAAGGAACAGCATCAGCAAAGACCTTGAGGTAGAAAAACTTTTCAAGGCATAGCACAAAGAACATTGGTTGAAGCAGAGTGAGAGAGGAAGAGAATGGAATGAATGAGGTAAGAGAATTTGGAAAGAGCCAGAGCACATAGGGCCTTTAGGCCATGGAGGCAATTTTAGATTTTATTCTGCATGTCTCAGGAAACCATTGGAGGGTTTTGAGAAGAGACTGGCCTGATCTGATTTCTATTTAAAAGGATACTCCACTACCTGGAGAATAAATTGTTGCAAAAAAATTATGGTGGGGGGAGGGGTTGGAGAGGTAGACAAGAATAGAAAAGGGAAAAACAGGAGACTAAAGTCAAAAGATAATGGCTTAGACCAGCACTGACCAAGAGAACTTTCTACAGTGGTGTACATGTCCAATACAGCAGTCAGCCACATATGACGATTGAGCACTTGAAATATGGCTAATGTGACTGAGGAATTGAATTTTTATTTTATTTAATTTTAATTGATTTAAGCTTAAATATCCAATGTGGCTAGTGGCTACCATATTGGACCTAACAAGTTTAGATTGTATGTGTCATGCTATGTAAGTGTTAGCTATATATTAACTCATTTAATCTTAACAAAAACTCTATGAGGTGGGCACTATTATTATTATTATTTTAGAAATGAGAAAACCGAAGCATAGAGAGATTAAGTAACCTATCCAACATGATCCAACTACAATCCAACCCCAACTGTGGGATGCTGGAACCCATGCCTTTCTAAGATAGGCAGCAGTAGAAGTGGTAACGGTCTTCAGACCAGTGACTCCTGGACATGTTTAGCTTGGAAAGATAATCCAGAATTTTCCCTCAAATCTAGAATTTTATTTTGGGTCACTAATGCTTGCAATGTAAAGGCCTCAAATCACCACGTTCTTCAGAGCTTTTCTGCACTCTGCATCTCTGCAGGACTGGCACGACACGCACAGACTTTGACTAGGAACCAAAACTCTGCAACAGAGAAAGAGAGCTCCTATCCTTTTCTTGGTTCTCCTCCCTAATTCTCATGTTTTCTCTGAGAAGATACGTGATATTGTTTCAACTTCAAATCTCAGCTTAAGTCTGTTAACTTTAGTCATTAGTCCGTTTATGGAGGATTTAATACACAACATTAAAAAAAGACAGACAATTTGAGCTGGACAGTATTTGTATTCCATCCTGCTATGGACCAGCTATGTCCCACTATGGACAGAAAAAGAGAAAATAAATGTGCAGCAGGAAGGGTCTGGGACAGGAACAATTTCCTGAGAGTGAGGGTTTCTTGAAACATCAGATGATGCAACCAAGAATAGTTAGAGAATCTCTTTCTCTGGAAATCCTCAACTAAGACACATTTTGCTTTATCTCAGATTACATATTTGTTGATTTGAACAGCTGCATGGGTATCAGATGTCCTGTGATTTGTAAAGCTCATAAAATTAGACATTACTAATTGCGGTAATTGGAAAAGAATGAAATGAAGTTTGCTCTATGCTGTGAACACTGAAAAGCATTTGTTAAATAGTAAAGTGATTGTTGGAAAAATGCTGAAACTTTCTAGAAGAAGTGTTTTCAAGTATCTCACAAAAATGAAATTGTCAGGAAGGAACTGTACTTGTAGGTGTTTACCCAACTGATTTGAAAAATTATGATCACACAGAAACCTACACACAAATGTTTATAGCAGCTTTATTCACAATCTCCAAAATACAGAGGCAACTAAGCTGTCCTTTAAAAGGTGAATGGATAAACAAATGGTGATACATCAGCACAAAAACTTTTAAAAAATAATAAAAATAAGGAATCACTGTTAAGTCATGCAACAACATGGATGAACCTTAAATACATATATATATCACTCAGTGAAGTCTGAAAAGACTACATACTATATTATTGCATTCACATAACATTCTGGAAAAGGCAAAACTATAAAGAAGGTAAACAGATCAGTGGTTGCTGGTGGGTTGTGGAGGTGGAGGGAATTACTGAATAGGTGAAGTCAGGGTATTTTTTAGGGCAGTGAAACTATTCTGTAATGGTGAATACATAACACTATATATTTGTCAAAACAAATTGATAGCACAAAGAATGAAACTTAACAGATGTAAACTGAAAAAACAGGAACAAAAACAAATTGGAGCTCTATAGGTCACAGGATGGAACACAGGTTGTGACAAAAGAATCTAATTGCAATACAAATGTATGAAATAACCTCACTGAAGGGGTGGGGGTAGGGTGAGGTGCTGGCTAAGTAACTTTGGAAATAGAGTCAATAATTCTAAAGGCAAAAGGAATTGTACATAAGTCTTGCATCCTGGTTGTTAAAGTTGTTTCCCACAGGGGTACAATTTGACAATTCCAGCACTGCTTTACATGTATACTAGAATTGAAAAATGAAGTGAATGGATGGTGGATGGTGGGAGTCATTTCTCACTGTTGAAGTAGGAAGTTTCAGACAGGCAAGGGGAAAAGGCTAGAATGATCTATGTGGTAATGGATTAGAGTTGGAGACCTCAGCATGAACTCATGTTAATCCTAAAATAGATACAAATGGACACATATAGAAATATTTATAAACACATGTATATATCCAAGTTAGTAAACACACGTACATTTCCTTCCTCTGTCAGATAAGAAGGCCTAGAAACAATACCACCCCAAGGGCCAAATCTTGGTCTCTAACACCATTCTCCAATTCAACATACCAAGGCTCCATAGAGAAACAGCTGATTCTTGGCAGAGGCAGGAAATATACAAGATGAGCCTGGAACATCTTGTAGTGCCAGAAAGTAAGGAACTGCTCAAAAACAAACAAACAAACAAACAAAAACCCCACAATGATGGGGATATGCCAAAGAGACACAGGAGCCAATTCAAAGAGCTCCCAATGCCTAAAGCTGGAACAATTTGCACAAGAAAATAGAGAAGTAATGGATTATAACTGAAAGTATAAAATAAATATCCATGAGTCCATACAGATATAAATGATTGAATAAATAAATAAATGGAGAAGAGACAAATCTCCCATGCAGAATTCCAAATAATTTGTGAAGATACTTCATCCTCACGCAGGCGGAGCACAATTTCCACTCCTTAAGTATCAACTGTGCATAGTAACTTCCTTCCAGAAAATTCAGTATGGAAAAGGGGGGTGGGAAAGTAACTTCACAATAGAGAAACCTGACAAACACTACCTCAGCAAGGTGCTCAAGGTCAACATCAATACTGATGTCATGTTAATAGTAATGTACCCTTGACATGATTTGATAAAAATGATGCTCTACCTCTGTGGTCTTTCTCCCGAAAAACATAAACCCCGTCTAATCATGAGAAAAACATCAGGCAACCCCAACTGAGGGACATTCTACTAAATACCTGACCAGTATGCCTCAAAACTGTGAAGGTATCAAAAATAAGGGAAGTCTGTGAAACCGTCACCGCCCAAAGAGCCTAAGGAAACCTGACGATTCAATGTAATGTTGTATCCTGGACAAGATCCTGGAACAGAAAAAAGGATATTAGGTAAAAATGAAGAGATCTGAAGAAAGTCTGGACTTCAGTTAACAAAAAAGTAAATAAAATTGATAAACGAAAATGACTTACTATTATAAATAATTCGTTTAATATAAACTTATTGAGCCACTACGGTCTCAGCACTGTGGTAAAGCCGGAGACAGAGAAAAAGATAAGTGCCCTTTGCTCAAAAACCAGCGATTCGTGCAAAATAAACAATTATGATATAAAGAATAGTTGACTGCATCTCTTGGGAGCAGTAAGAAAACCTTGGGCGCGCGGGGAACCAATCACCGCCAAATAATTTCGATCAATGGACGAAACCAAAACAACGGCGATGTAGACCCTCTCCCCCGCCTTTTCTCCTCCCTACTATGCGCGTGCGCATCATCGGTTCCACGCTCCTTGCCATCGATGCGCTCTGTAGTAACTTCTTTAGCCTGGCCCCTGCCAGCGTAGACGCTACCTCGGCTGCCGTCGCCGCCGCCATTTTGACGACGGGAAGAGTCTAGGTCTGTAACAGCTGGAGGTGCGGTGGTGACTGGAACGGATGGTTTCCGCCCGCGTTAGCCACGCCAAATTCGCCGGTCTTCGGGCCACAACCCTCGGTATTGCCCGTACTCCTACATGGCCCCTGTCGCTGTCTCCGGTCCTGTCACTCTGCCTTTAGCTCTTTTTCGCTGGCTCAGCCCGAAACTTTATTTCGGGTTGTAATCAGCACGGACCTATCTTTAAATATCTACTTTGGCCCTCAGAATTCTTATGCCCTAGCCGCCGCTCTCCATTCCCCTCCCCAAGCCGGCCCGAGTTGGTTTTCAGCGGACATAAATCAGGAGGACTCAGCTGCAAGGCCTCTCTGAGCAGGGATCTCTCAACTTCGCTTTTGTGCCTTGTAGGAGCTGGGATCGAATTGGGGGCGCCCTACGTTCCAGGGAGAGGTTGGACTTTGGTCTTGTGGCGGAGGGACACAGAATAAGATATAACGGGGGTTATTGGAGTTGTGTCTTTAGAGCCTAATTTAAGCTTGTTATCTCTAGCTTGTTTTGTTTTGTTCCCAGGAATTACTTCTCAAAAGAGAAGATATTTTGCGTCTGTTCTCTCCTCTAGAAATGGCCAATGTGAGTAAATTAATCTATTAACAATCAGTAGAGTAAAGGAAATGGAGAGGTGGTTTTATGATGGCATAGATAACATAATGTTTCTTGTGATTAGACTTAATGTAATAAAAATGTCAACGGAAGCATGCGTCATGTTTTTGAAGGTAGTTGAACACAAATATTCTGTTTACTACAAGTTTACTTTATTTCTCCCATTTCATTTTTAGAAATGGAAATTCCATGCAAACATCCTTTCGATATTTTTGAAAGACATTATTTCAGTAAGCATTTAGTATTTGTTTTTAAGCACTTTTATTTTTTTCAGTTAGTTAAACTGAAGGTTTTGTAGCACAGTTTCAACGTAGGAAGTAGCCCTCCATGTCCTACAAAATGAGAGCAAGGAATATTTACACCGACCAGAGATACTGACTGCATCGTGCTGAGCTATTTATTGGTTGGTGACTAACCAGACACACACTACCATATGGAGTTCATACATCAAAAAGTAGGAGACATGAGACATATGTAAAAACAACATAATGTAGGTAGAAAGTTATATTTAAATAGTTACGTGAAAGGTACAATGCAGGTTGGGTGCTTTGTGGTGAGGGAAAATTACAGGTCTTAGATCACTTAATGAGAGAAGCATTGAACCTGACTTTGCAAACATGGGGGAGGGGGGATTTAAATATCTGAGGTTTGGGTGGGAGGAATAATCAACAAATGATCTCCCTTTCAAAAATCAAGAAGTCAGTTCTGCCTATTTGAATATAAGGTGTATGAAGGAGATTAGTGGAAGGTATGGTTGGATTGTGAGATTTGGGGCAAGTAATAGCCTTGAATGCCAAACCCAGTTATTTAGGCCTTATTCTTTAAATAGTGATAAGTCCTTAGAGGATTTTGCCCAATAAAGTGATTTAATCAGGACTGTGCATTATGAAGCTTAATGTGGCAACACTTAGGATAATATTCCTGAAAATCAGCCTTATACATTAAGCAAGAGTCCAGAGGCATGACTTCAGGATCAGGGCAGAAGACTAGACCTGTCTTGGCCATGTTTTAGCCATAACCTGCACAGGAAGGGAGTATTATAAAACAAGTATGTGGCACTGTCAAAGGAGAGTCATTAATTAACATAGAATGTTATATTTAAACTAGCTTTTCTTTGATTTGAATGGATAAATTAAAAGGGTGGATATTTTGGAGAGACTTAAATAAATTCTGTCATTGTTAGAAAGAAATATTAAAATGAAGTTTAAATTTCAAAATTCAACTGTGCTTTTAAAAATTTGTGTTAATTTTTACGCCTTATAAATTCTGACCAGATGTCTGTAATAAAATATACCCATATGTGTATCCTCAACAATCTAGTTAACATACATAGACATGCTCATAAATGCCTTTTCTACAGGGACTAGTTAAGTAAATTAAGAGATCTTGGTGGGGTCTTTGACAAACTGAAGTACACGTTTCTGAAAAGCTCTTATACTTATGGTGAGAAATAAAAACAGAAAGAACAAATAGATTTGGATTTCAGAATACTGATACTATGTGCTAGAGAAAAGGGATGGTTTTGAAGAATCAATTCTGGCTGAACTATTTCAGTATCCTAGTAACTAATTTTCAAGCCAGCTCTCCTCCCACTCCAGTCCATTCCCTATACTGCTATTAATATTACAGTCCTTTTAAAAAGTGCTTATTTTATCAGTTTACTCTGACTCCTCCCTGCCTATAGTTAAGAATTTTGACTCATTATCTTGATGTAATAAGCCTTTTACTGTCTGTGTCAAATATAAAGCTCTTATAGTTTGCCCAAAAGTTAACTTTCAAACCTATTTTTTACTGTACTCCCTTATGTCTACCCTCACCAAATTTGTCACTCTCTGAATAGACAAACCTATTGAATTTCATTGTTTTGAATATACAAACCTTTCATGACTCTATACCATTGTTCTTGATAGTCACTCATTAAAATGCTCTACAGCCATAAACAATACATAAATGAAAGGGTGTGACTATGTTCCAATAAAACTTTATTTACAAAACAGCGAGCTGGATTCAACCACAGTTTGCTGACCCCTGCGTTAAATTATTCTGACCCAAGTATTTTGCTAATTGCATGGAAGATGTTTTCAGATTCATCCATTGCAACTGAGCTCAGTGTTCAAGAAAGGAACATGAGCAGAAAATGCACTACAGAGGTATGTGTTAAAATGGAGAACAGAGGACATTCCTCTATAACCAAAAGGAAAGAATGGCATGGGAAATAGTTAACTGGATTTATAGCAATCATAGAAAAGAGTTAGAAAGTAAACAGGTATTGGCCCAAGGGTAGGATTTGAAAATTCTCTGCCTTGAGGATAGAAGAATCTTAATAACTATGCTACCTTTTTAGTTTTGTTGTTAAACAGGACAACTTTTAGAGCTTCCCATTCTTCCTCATGTGTAGCTGTCTTGAATTCTGTCCTTCACTGAAAAAGACATTTTTTTTTACCTAAAATGTATTTTTTAAAAAAAATGCATGTTTATTCTTAAAATAATAAATATATGTAATACTTGTTACATAATAGGTGTTCAAAAAAGGTAGAATAAATGTCAATTTTAAAAGATAGATTTTAGTATGAAGACTTATCAGAGATAGTATATGTTTGATAGTATATGCAGAACAAATAATTTTAATTGTTGTGTCATTTTTAGGTGCTTTGTAACAGAGCCAGACTGGTTTCCTATCTTCCAGGATTTTGTTCTTTAGTTAAAAGGGTTGTCAGACCCAAACCCTTTTCAACTGCAGGATCTTCAGGTTCTGATGAGTCTCATGTTGCCACTGTACCTCCGGATATATGTAAGTGTATGTTGATGTTTCACTTATAATTGTTTCTCAGAACATTTTGAGTTGTGTTTCCTGTAATAGTTCTTGAGGTTTTATAGATTTTCTGTTAAGTTGTGTTTGTTCCATTGAAAATAAAATCAGTTCTGCCTAAATTATTTACATAAGAAAGCTAAAATATCCATGAACAAATGGATAAACAAAATGTGGTATATACATACAATGGAATATTATTCAGTCATAAAAAGGGATGAAGTTCTGATACATGCCTCAGCATGAATGAACCTTGAAGACATTATGTTGAGTGAAATAAGCCAAGCACAAAAGGACATTGCATGATTTCACTTACATGCAATGACTAGAATATGCACCTACATAGAG
>PVKH010003800.1:0-24344 GCA_004027955.1 Chaetophractus vellerosus
CTTTGACAGCGAACTTCTCCCAGGAACTCATCGACGACCCTTCATCAGTCTTTCATCGGAGCCCCTGGCTTGCAGCCTGCCAGCGGAACCTGGACTTGTGTATTCCCACGGTCACGTGAGAGACTCTTATAAAATCTTATATTTTTAACAGAGATCTCGTGTTGATTCTGTTTCCCGAGAGAACCCTGACTAGAACAAAAACATAGAAAAAATGGAATGTATTAAGAGGCTGGAAAGATGAGAAGAGAAGAAAAAAGGAGAGAGAAAGGAAAAGAAAAAATGAAGACTAAACAAGAGGAGGTGGAATGAAAAAAAAGCAACATAAAACAGAAGATAGAAAAATGAAGCAAAGAAAAGAAATAAAGTAGGCAAAAAAGTAAGTAAAAGAAAAAAGGAAACAAAGAAAAGGAAAAGACAACAAGTAAGAAACAAAACAACAACAAAAATCAGCCCAGGAAAAACAGCCTTCCCTCTTAGTCCCCTGGGAGCTTCTCAGGCTGCTGGTCCTCATAAATCAATCACCCTACAGCCTGCCCTTCACAGGTGATGTACCTGGATTTAGTGAATAAAATAAAGGAATAAAAAGAAAAAAAAAGAATAACAAAAAATAAAAATAACAGATCTAATAAAACCTATAACAAACAAACAAAATCTGTCTGTTCATTCCCTGTCATAAGGTGATGCCTAGGTACCTTATAATCCAATGGCTCACTCTCTGGATCCCTTCTCTTAGGAGGTATTGGGAATTGAACCAGTTTGCTGAGCTGGGCTGGTTAGGCACCTGTCTCTGCCCTCTCACTGACCTAGTTCTTTTCTCTCCCAGGGCAGCTGGGTATGACAGCCAGCCTGATCAGATCCCCCCTCCCTTCTCCCTGGGGCCAATTCAGTGCTGGTTGGGATCCTTTTTGAAATTCAAAGGGGGCTCGGCTGGCCAATCTCACTTAAAAGAAACCACTCTCCACCCTCTGCTAGATCTCTCCCCCTCCCAGGGAACTATCCCTCCAACTCAGTTGTTTGCAGTGAGCCAGGGGATTTACTGAGGCTATTTGCCTTGAGGGTGGGGTATATGTGTTGTTTCCAGCCACAGGAGTGAGTGACTCACAGTTTTCTTTTGGCCTCTTTATCTCTTTGTCTCACTCACTCCTGGAAGATGTGCAGCACTTTCCTGTTCTATAGATCTCCAAAGCAGCTCCTGTGGGTAGGTTTTTGTCCTTTCTCCATTGTTTATTGTGAGAGAGTTGAGCTATGCCTACCTACTTTGATGCCATCTTCCTGAAAGTCTCATATTTAATTTTAAATTCTGGATTCACTTTTCCCAAACTTTCTTCTTCTACAATATTTATCTCTATATATGGTACATCCTATCTTCCATTTGCTCAAGTCCAAAATGATGGAGAGGAAAACTGACTCCATCATTTGTTTGTTTGTTTTCTCAACATTCCACATTAGCAAATTCCATTGGTTCTACTCTCCAAATATTTCCAGAATAGGACCACTTCCCACCACATCCACCACTGCCAACCTGGTCCAACATGCCATCATTTCTCCCATGGATTATTGCAATATCCCCAACGAACTTACTCTGTTTCAGCCCCCATTATACCCTGCATTTAGTCTAATATCAACACAGTAACCAAAGTATTCTTTAAAATCTAAACTGTATCATGGCTCTTATTTCCTCAGAATTCTCCCATTTCTCTTAGAGTAAAAGCCAAAATCTTTATGATAACCTCATGTTCCTACATGATCTTATAGCATCTCCTTTTTCCCCTCTCTTTTGCTCTCTAAGCTCTAGTTGCACTGCCACCTTGCTAGACCTCAAACATAGATATGCACCTCCTTCAGAGCCTCTGTATTTTCTGCTTCATTTTCCAGACCACTTTTTTCTCTGATGTTCTCATTGCTTGTTTTCTCTCTTCTGTGAGGTCTCTGCCCAATATCACTTTATCAGTAAGGACTTTTTAAGACCCTTCTATGTGAAAGAGCAACCCTCCTTCCTCCACACTCCTTCTCCCTACCCTATCTCTAAAGCACTTGTTACCATCTGAAAGTCTATCTTTTCCTTGTTTATTTGAATGTTAGCTGTCCTCCATCACTCAACTCCAAGGGCAAGGCCTTTTTCTGTTTTGTTTACTGTAGTATCCCTGGTATTTAGATCAATACCTTGAACAAAATCAACACTCAGGATTTCAAGTTAAGTGAATGAATATATGAATTAATGTCATGATTAGAGAGGCCACTTCATCCTCAGAATGACGATATTCTTCTAATTTTATTTATATTTCTTTAAATTATTTAAAGCTAAATCTTTAATTGAACTTGATATTTTCCCATACCAGTCCAGATGTACGTGGTTTCTAAATATATTTTCAGTTAGATAAATATTTTCATCTGGCCTGAATCACACATGCTGGAAGTTAAAAGTTATTTTCTTCTAACCCCAATGTAGTATTTAATTACTTGTCACTGGCTTTTTGTCACCTAGCTTAATTCTCTGGGAATTTATATGTGTTGTGTACGTGTGTGTTCTTTTCAATTTTTGAGTACCATTCCATGGTATTTATGTTTGTTTAACCCTTCACCCATTGCAGTACAGATGTACTTGTTTCCAGTTTTGGGCTATTATGAATAAAGCTCCTATAAAGTTTTGTTTACAGACTTTTGTATCTTCATTCATGAAGACACAGTCTTCATTTCTCTTGGATAAATATACAGGAGTTCAATTGCTGAATGATAATACATCTTCAAATGGTCCTATTTACACGTGGGTTTGCATTTGCACTCACAGGAATATTGATTAAGATTAAGAACATGCTTTTTGTAGGGGTACACGGTTCACTCTACCATAGTCCACCTTCTGGACTGCAAAAAGCATGTTCTTCCAACATGTAAAATATATTCACCCCATCCCAATATTCTAACAGTCTTAAGTCATTTCAGTAACAACTGTAAGTACTAAATCTCATCAAAATTAGTTATGGGTGCTGTCTGTCATGGGGCAAAATTCCTCTGCCTGTGGACCTGTGAAAACTAGAAAATAAGTTATCTGCTTCCAAAATAAAATGGAATATAGGCATAGGTATAGGATAAAGATTCTTATTCCAGAATGGAGAATTTGGGAGGAAAACAGGGATCATGGGTCCCAAGAAAGTCTGAAACCTAACAAGGCGAAGTCCTTTAGATTCTAAGTTCTGGGAGTCATCAGTAGATCAATGCCTTGTCCTCCAGACCTATGGAGTGGCAGTGCCACCTATTCTAAGTGCTGGGGCAGTGGCCACGCTCTTCCCAAATACAAGGGCATAGGCTCCAGCCTCTCTCTGCATGGTAGTGGCAGCCATGCTCTTCCTGAATGCCAAGGCATAAGCTCCACCCTCTCTAAGCATTGGGATGTTACTTCACTTTCCTGTGAACATTGGGCCTGAAGACCTGCCCTCTCCAACCTCCAGGAAAGAAGCCCAAAGGCATGGGTGGACCACCCCGACCCTTGACCTGAGGAGATCTCTTCAGTCTAGACTTGGATTTCCATGGTTCTGTCTTTGACATTTTTTTCCTTCACTTTGTCCCTCCTGCACATCCAAAAATTCTCAAAATCTTTGTAGTTTGCATGTAGTTCAAGGGGGTCCAAGCCATCAGACAAAAGGATTTTCCACCTATCCTTCCTGGATTAGTGCCTTTCCAATCCTGACTTCCTCTGAGATGGCTGAGTGGATCTTTGAGTCATATGTATAATTCCTTAGCAAAGGATAGTTTGAGCTATACTCTCATTTATTGCTTGCAATCTGATATTGCCTTCCATCTGATATCAGAACAGAATTTTTTCCAAGATCTCTATCACTTTATAACAAGGATTGCTTTTTCTCCGGTTTCTAATAACACTGAATCATATTTTCCTAAGGTTTCACTGGAAGCACTTTTAATATCCATATATCTACCAACAGTCTCTTCAAAGAAATCTAGGCTTTTTCTATTAAGTGCTTCAAAATTATTTCAGCCTCTACCAATTATCCAATTCCAAATACATTTCCACATTTTTAGGTATTTGTAATGGCAGCAGCCCACTTTTCAGTACCAAAAATTGTCTTATTTTGCCAGACCTGCTATAACAAATAGAACACAATGGCTTGCCTTGAACAACAAGCATGCTGTCTTGTGATTTTGGGGGCTAGAAATCTAAAATCAAGGCTTTGGCCATGCCATGCTCTCTCCTCAAAATCTTCAGCATTCTGGTGCTAGCTTGCTGCAATCTTTGCTGTTTTTTTGGCTTGCTTCTCTGCCTCCTGTGCCTTGGAAATCTGTCCATCCTTGTGTCTGATCTTTTAGTTTCCACTGACTTCTGGTTTCTTTCTGTGGCTTTTTCTGACTGCTGACTTTTAAAATAAGGCCTCTGGTAATATGGATTATGGCTCACCCTGATTTAATCTGACCATAATTAAACAGGATTTTAGATGATCCTATCCACAAATAATTCCACACCTTAACTGATAATACATCTTCAAAGGGTCCTAATTACAAATGGGTTCACACACACAGGAACACAGATTAAGATTAAGAACATGCCTTTTCTTGAAGTACATGATTCAGCCTACCACACTGGATCAAATACTTGTTGCATGTTTAGGATTTTTGTTGGGGGGGGGGTGGGTACTGGGGCCAGGGATTGAACCTGGGATCTAGTATGTGGGAAGCAGGTGCCCAACCACGGAGCCACATTGGCTACTCTGGGTTGGTCTTTTCGTTTGCTTTTTGTTTTTTTAAGAAGGCACCAGGGACCAAACCTGGGACCTCCCATGTGGGAAGCAGGTGCTCAACTGCTTGAGCCACATCTGCTCCCCTGCATGTTCATTTTACAAGAAACTGTCAAATTGTTTCCCAAGTGTACCATTTTGCATTCCCACCAGCAATGTATGTTTTGGATTGTTTCTGCATGTCCTCATCAGGATTTGGTGTTGTCACTATTTTTTATTTTAGCCATCCTGATAGGTATGTAGTAATATCCCATTATGGTTTTAATTCACATTTCCCTAATGGGTAAGGATGTTGAATGTATTTTCATATGCTTACTTGCCACCTATATATCTTATATGATGAAATGACTTGTGTTTTACCCATGTTATGTATGGATTGTTTGTTTTTTTCATATTGAGTTTTGAGAGTTTTTAAAAAGATATATATTAGAGATACGTATCCTTTATCAGATATGTGTTTTTTTGCTTGTTTTTTCCTCCTCTTCATAGGGTCTTTAACAGAGCAAAATTTTAAATTTTTGATGACGTCCACTTTTTCTTTTTTCCTTTTATGGATTGTGCTTTTTGTGTCAAGTGTATGAACTGCTTGTCTAGCCCCTGTCCTGAATATTTTCTCCTATGTTTTTCTCTAAAAGTCTTATTGTTGTATATTTTATATTTAAGTCTGTGATCTGCTTTTGTAAATTTTTCTATAAGATGTGAGGCATGGGTTGAGTTTTAGTTTTTGCTTATGGATGTCCAATTGCTCCAGCACCATTTGTTGAAAAGACTTTCTTTCCTCCTTTGAATTTCTTTTGCACCCATGTAAAATATCAGCTGGTCATATCTGTGGATATATTTCTTTGTTCTCCATCTATTTGCAATATGTCCTTATCCCTCTGCCAATAGCACACAGCCTTGATTACTGTGGTTATATAATAAGTCTTGAAATTGGGTAGAGTGATTCTGCTTACTTTCTTCTTTTTTTAAAAAATTGTTTTGGTTATTCTAGTTCCTTTGCCTTTCCTTATAAATTAGCAGAATGTTGTCTACACAAATCTTACTGTTTTGGTAGAGTTTCATGAATCCTGTGCATCAGTATGGTGAGAAATGACATCTTTACCATGTTGTCTTCCAATCCATGAACATTGCATGTCTCTCTATTTAGATCTTTGACTTCATTAGTGTTATTTAGTTTTCAGCATATAATCTTATACATGTTTTTTAGAATTGCATGTAACTATTTCATTATTTCATTTTTTGAACAATTTTAAATTATAATGTATTTTTAATTTTCATGTTTGTATGTTCATTGCTGGTATATAAATATAAAATTAATTTTTTGTGCATTTATATTGTGTTCTATGACCTTGCTGAAGTCACTTATGAATTCTAGGAGTTCTTTATTTTGGTAGATTCTTTGGGATTTTCTATGTCGACAATCATGTAATCTGAAAATAAGAACAATTTTATATCTTCCTTTCCAATCGGTATGCCTTTTATTTCCTTGTTTTATTGCACTGGCTAGACCTTCCATCGCTAATTTGAATAAGAATGGTGAGAGTGGATATCCTTGCCTTATTCCTGATGTTAGGGAGAAAGTATTGAGTATAATGTTAGCTGTAGGTTTTTGTATATGCTCTTTATCAAGTTGAGGAATTTTCCATCTATTCTTGTTTTTCTGAGAGTTTTGATGTTGAATTTTGTCAAATGCTTTTTCTGAATCTATCTCTTTACGATCTCTTTCAAGAAATAGAAGAGGGAACACTTTCCAATTCATTTTAATGTATATTTTATTATCCTGATACCAAAATTAGGCAAAAAGTGTATATGGGAACTCTGTACTTTCTGAATGAGTTTTCTGAAAACTTACAACTTCTCTAATAAAAATGATAATCAAGCAAAGATTGTGCAAAAAAGAGAAAACTGCAGACCAAGATCTCCCATGTAAATATGCACATAAAAATCCTTAATAACTTATTGGTAAATAGAATTCAGCAATATATAAAGAAGAATGATATGCCATGACCCAAATAGAGTTTATTTTGGGGATGCAAGGCTGGTTTAGTATTCAAAAACCAGTCAATGTAATCCACCGTATTAATTAGCTAAAGAAGAAAAATCACATGACCATATAGACTGATGCAGAAAAAGCCTTTAAAAGAAGACATTTTTCTTCTTTATATATCTTCTAGTTCATGAATTCTTTTTTGGTCCTGTCCTTTCTTCTTTTCAGACCATTCCCTCAGCTTTTTATTTCAGTTATAGTATTTTCAGTTCTAAAATCCCCATTTGGTTCTTCTTTTTCTTTGCTAAGGCTTTCTCTTTTAAATCTTTTCAAGTATATTCATAATCTCTTGTTTTTATTATTGCTGCTTTTAAAATATTTGTCAGATAATTCTAACATCTCTGTTATCTTGGTGTTGGTATCTATTGATTGATTACCTTTTTATCTTTAAGTTTGAGATATTTTGGGTTCTTGGTATGATGATTGATTGAAACCCAAACATTTTTGTATCACGTTCTGAAACTTTTGATCGTATTTAAATCTCCTGTTTTGGCTGGCTTTCTCTGATACCCCTCTGTAAGGGGAAGAGGGCATTACCTTGTTACTACCAAGTGGAAGCAGGAGTTCAGGTTCCTCACATGGCCTCGTTGAGGGCAGAGTCCTTATAATTTTAGCCAAGATGGAAGTTCTAGCTCCCCACGTGGTCTTCACTGCAGCTGTGGTGGGGGTGGTCTCATTACTGCTGGGTGATGGTTAAAATCCTCAGAGTCCACTAAGTCTCCTCTGATACTACACTTTGGGGAGGGATAGGTGTGCTCCATTGTTGCCACGTGACGTTGGAGGTTCAGGCCCCCTACGTGGTCTCCATTTATACATAGCCTTATCAGTGGCTGGTGGGGATGAAAGCATTGGCTCTCTACTTGGACTTCTCTGACACTGTCCTGGCAGAGGTGTTGGGCTGCATTTTTGCTACCTTATGAAGGTGGAACTATAGACTCCCCACTTGGCCTTTGCTGAGGTGTGTGGGTTTAGTGCCACAGATTTTTATTTTATCTTATTTATTTATTTTAATTTTAATTTAATTTTATTTTAATGCTTGGCTGGAGTAGAACATTCATTTTATAAAAATTTTCTGTCTTAACTCTGCTGCACCTTTCCTGGATTTTAGAAGAGAGAGCAGGCTTTTATTGGGACATCCTTTTGCCTGCACCTGTTAGCATTTCCAGGTTGCCAGCTTCTTTAGCTACAAGTCTGGAATTAATAAAGCCAAAAGAAAGCCCAGGAAACTCATCATTGTTGGTCCTCAGGTCTGAGGTTCTTAGCCAGTTTTCCATCCCCCACCTCCTCTTTTGTTTGCTTAAGTTGTACTTACTTGGAGGAGTCAGTAAAAGTATTCCTATCCCATCTTTCCAGAGGCAGAGGCCATCTCAATCATTTTTGAACTTTGTTTTCCGATTACAATGGACCGCAAATGGCCCTTCATCTCTGTGCAGGTACCTGGAACTGGAAAGCAGCGGCCATCGGAATGAAGTCAGGCTGCACTACCGCTCAGGCAGTCACCGCCCTCACACGGAAGTGTTTCCTTACATTTTGGCTGATGACAAGTGGCACAAGCTCTCCTTAGCCATCAGTGCCTCCCATTTGGTTTTGCACATTGACTGCAATAAGTAAGTGAAACAGTATCAGTCCGGGAAATGGAAGATTCTGAGAAGTGTCTGTCTACTCATGTTCCTTCTCTGATATATATATATTTTTTTTTGCAGAATTTATGAAAGAGTGGTAGAAAAGCCCTCCATGGACTTGCCTCTGGGCACAGCATTTTGGCTGGGACAGCGAAATAATGCACATGGGTATTTTAAGGTATCTTTTGATTAAAGTCTGAGCATAAAGTATAAATGTAAATGCTTTCTAAGGTGTTTGAAAAAAATATATACATGTATGAAATGAAATCATTCAGTTTTTCTCTTTGTGCCTATTTCTATTTGTTTTCTGTGTTTTTTAACACTGGAGTTTTATTTAGTCAGCAAAAACTATTTTCTTCCCCCCCCCCCCCCCAAAAAAAAAGATTTGATCTTTAGATATTGCAGAGTTGATCACAAGCTGCAGTCAGGACAGTTAATATACCGTTCTTGAAATTAGCCCACTCACTGAAAAATCTAAAATGTTAATGATGAACAAATAAGCTCTCTGCCACTGAAATATAACCTTTGATGATACTTTTAAAAGGATTGTTAATAAAAGAACACTGAAAGCTTTTTGGTATTCATTATTCATGGTCTCCTTGTACTCTAGGAATTGAGACAGGATTACGTATAGATGAACAAGCCCATCAAAACTAGAAAGCAGTTATAATTTATTTCTTTTTCTTTTGTGTCTACTTAGAGACAACACTCCACAGAATTTTATCATTGCAGAGGATATAAATGATATAAGGTTGAAAAAATAAAGCCCAGAAAATTGCTTGGGTGCACACTCATAGTGTAATTGTCGTTCCCCCCACACCCCCGCCCTGGTGCTGTGACAGTGCCTGCAAATCGAAAGTGGCTCAGTAAATGGTTGTTAAATGAAAGAATGATAGGTGATGTGGCCAACTCATGGATTTCAAAGGAGAATATGTATGAAAAGTTTATAATCCCAGAAAGTGTTGATAAAACTTATTTAAATATTGTTTGTTATGTACCAGAATGCTTTGAATATGTTACTTCATTTACTCCCAGCTGTGCTAGCCTTAATGCAGTGTTTTTTGCATATGCATAAATCTGCTAAGAGTGACTTGCCCAAAGCTAGGCAGCTAAGTAAGTGGCAGATTGGGGACTGATTCCATGCTTGCAAATCCTAAAAAAAATTCAATGCTCTTCCCCCATACAAAGGATAGCAGATGTGCTTTGAGTGCCAATTCTCTTCTCTTGGGATGACAAAGTGAGTTAATCATCACAGTCTTTCCCGAGGAGTCCAGAAGTGCCCTCGGAATCCTCGTCCCACCACTAGGGGCCATACTTTTTAATATAGTGTGTGAATGATGCCTACTTCAGTTGTGCATTTCACAAACTCTACAGCTGTACATGGTAGTCCTGTTTTCATGTTGCCACTTCCAAGTAATTGGAATTTGTATACAAGTTGCTTTCCCAATCCAAACCCAAAGAAACAACAAATCCAGCAATTGCTGCTACTAAATACTGAAATAATTATTCACCTTGACACTCTTTTTGTCACTCTTTTTGTGCCATACTATTAACCAGATTAAAGATGTAGATGATATATAGGCCAGTATTTGACTGGTAAATCTGTGTAGGTATATTTAAAATTGTCCTGACAACATGGTGGTTCTGTTATCCCATTATTTGATGTTCTGTTTGCATATCTCAAGGAGATAAAGTGAAATATCAGTTAAAGAAAATATATAAATTTGATGAAGGAGGAGAGGAGTTGTAGATGAAAGGGACAGCTGGAATGTGTTGGTGAGATTACTTCTGAGCTACCATTTGGACTTTGCTTTAAAGAGCCCAACAAGTTGGAAGCCAGTTAAACCACAATTACAAAGGATGCGTGTAAATTTTGCCTATAAACATGTGATGTGGCCTTCTGGGTAAAGTGGGTCATTTCCAGCTGGCATTTTAAAAAATTTAATGCTAAAGCATTCTGTACTCCTCAGAACTTGTCATTGTATATTACCGCAACTCTTTAATAAATCCCTTGCTCTTTTTGAATTGAGAAATTAATTTTAAAAGATAATTGAAAAATAAGAAATGCTCATTGCTTTCATGTCTCAGTTTTCTTGTCCTTTTCTTTTTGATTATTGCAATTAATTTAAAATTGGCATCAGTTTCAGTGTTGCTAAAGCCAGAACTGATTTTCAGGTTAATTTTTAAAGGTCATTTTCAAGCCTTACTTCAGCATCTAACTAAAAATAACATCTCAAAAATAACATGACTATTACCTCTTAATTATATCTTGACATTTAATCTTAAGGCTTTAAAATATTATCAATAAGAGAGTACATGGGTAATCATCTATTTTGCCGATGTATTTCTTTCCTTTTGGTATGAATTGGAAGTAATGTATTCAAAAAGGCTCTTTTCTCAGCGATTTGGTAAGTCTATCCTGTAATGTTTTCCTTCATGAACTTGACTGTTGAACATAATTGGGGTAGATGAAAGTAATATGTCTCTTTTTAAATTTTTCGCACACAGGGTATAATGCAAGATGTGCAATTACTTGTCATGCCCCAAGGATTTATTGCTCAGTGCCCAGATCTTAATCGCAGTAAGTCTCTTAGTTCTTGCACTATGTGATGAAAAGTATGCTTCTTGCTTACTTTTGTCCATAATGTCAGTTTGAAATTGGAGTTCCCATATATTAGTTGTTAGCATAACCATATTGAACCCTTTATAAATACAATTTGACCAATGTGGTGTTTGTAATTCCAGCCTGTCCAACTTGCAATGACTTTCATGGACTCGTGCAGAAAATCATGGAGTTGCAAGACATTTTAGCCAAAACTTCAGCCAAGGTAAAAACCACTCAGAAATACAGTGGGGAAGTTCCAAAGTCCTTGAGTTCCTTATAGTTCCTTTTATAATCACAAATGTTCACCTTTGAGAATGTTCCTATACTACACTGTTTGCTGAGAGCTATAAATCAAATATATTCAGTAAATCTAAATATTCAGAACTTAGCTGTCTGTACAACAAATGATTTAACAAATCAGGAATAAGGCATATTACCTGGTTTTTACACTGTTTACTACAACAGATCTTATTGTTTAGTTTAATTCTTAGTGTTATTTCTTTTTATTTAGTTTTTCATTACAAGGATGGAGGTGGGGAGGACATTGTAAGGAATATGGACACCAGAATTGTGTCATGAAAGTGGTGCCACCGAGTATTTGCTATCTCTATGTCACAATTATAGTATTATTCACTAATACGAAATATGCATTTTCCCGACAATTTTACAAGACTTTCGTCATTTTACACAGTGGTTACTGATAACCCAAAGGTTTTGCTGTTTTAAGTAATTTCTTACTTAAAATAAATTTAAAACTTAATCTTTTCACTTGAGTAAGCATTCACGCCATTAAACATTTTTAAAAAATGGAAAGTCATTGTGGGTGATGCTATTTTGAATTGGCCTTCATTTTATGTCTCATAATTTATGCTTGTTTCAAAGGCAGGGAGCAAAAAGAAGAGAGGAAAAAACCTTTTCTTTTCAGCTGAAGGCTAAAGCATATTTATAAATACCAGTTGATAGGCCTAGCCGTCATTACAGCTGTACACTTAGGAAAAGTAAGCTGCCTACGGGAGTACTTTGTTTGCATTTCTGCGTTGTTGGAATGGTGAACAATGCACACCCCTTTCTTTGTGCCACAGCTGTCTCGAGCTGAACAGCGAATGAATAGATTGGATCAGTGCTATTGTGAAAGGACTTGCACCATGAAGGGAACCACCTACCGAGAATTTGAGTCCTGGACAGACGGCTGTAAGAACTGCACATGCCTGGTATGGCTTCTGTTTGTGTTCAGACTGAAGGGACTCAGAGGCCTCCACTCTAAAAATGTATTAAAGCAATGTAATCATGAAAAATCTCAGGACCCGTTTCCTCAAGACTAGAGTGCCAGCCAACTTGGTCAAATCTAAAGAACTGGGTATTGCACTCTTGAAAACACTTTCCAGACTATAAAGATGGCTATGGTTTAGGAATGCCAAGAAGTTTTATGTTTATTGGTACACAGAAGAAGTTAGCAATTTAAATTACGATAGTTAGGGATGACGCCCAAAAGGATTGAGTCCTGTTATCCTTAGTATTTCCAGTGATTTCCCCCTCTTATTTTTATTAGTGTATTTTTTATCAAGCTAAAGTTTATGCATTGTTAAATATGGTGACCAGATTGGGCCATATAAGCAAATAATGGAATTTAAATAGCTAAGATTTCTCTCATTGCTTACTAATGTAAGTGAAATGTATTTGTGTATTATTATTTTGGAATATGTGTTGTTTTTCAAAGTAGAGTTCAAAACTAGCTTGGTTTTGAACTTTGAAATTCTATATAAAGCTAGTCTACTGGAAAGAAGATCACCTTGTGAATTAGCCTTTTTGAAAAAGTTTCCCTCTATTCTACAGGTTTATTCAAAAGCAGAATATTATGCATACGAAAGCATCAAAAAGTAGTTCAGAAATGCCTGTGTGTGTGTGTGTGTGTGTGTGTGTATTATTTGAATTTAGGAACATATTTTAATGCTACCAAAATTGTGGAACTTTACAAATACACTAAAGCCTCCCCAAACTTGGTAAATGTGATCCAAAAATTGCATTGAGTGAAATACAGGGATGTGGCATAGTGAGGTCAATAGAACTAGTAGGAAAGCTTGAGCAGCCTGGAGTTCTGGGTAAACTTCAGGAATTAAATTCCTTGTGATCCTGTCTGCGGTTTGGTGCTTTCTCATGGTGTTTGCCTGCCTCAACTTAATATCCGGGGAATCTCTAGGTCATTTGTTAGTATGAGCCTTTCTAGGAATCTCCTGGGTCATTGATGCTTGTTTTGTGAGCTAATCTGGGTTGAACTCAGTGTGCTAGTTCCCTTCCAAGTTGTGCCCATCACTGCCCTTCTGTCTTATCTACCTCTCTTCTGAAGATGAGAACTCTAGCTCAGTTTAGAGCAGTGGCTAGGCAAAAGGTGGGAGCCTATCACCAACTGTGCTATAACCCAATTTATATTACCGTGGGTGTCTGTATCATGGAATTTTACTGTATATAACCAAAGAGAATCATTTGTGACATTTTAAGTGGGATGAATACATTAAGAAATAGATTAAAAAATACTTGAAGATTGCCAAACTATAACTTGGAAATTCTTTAAATATTGTTTTCCTCTCAGAATGGAACCATCCAGTGTGAAACTCTGACCTGCCCGAGTCCGGACTGCCCGCTGAAGTCTGCTCTTGCATATGTGGATGGCAAGTGCTGTAAGGAATGCAAATGTAAGCAGAACGTTTTAAGATGAATACTTTTATTTTTTCAGAGTAAAGCTTTGAAATCACCCATTGTCATCTAACTCTGGGTAAGCTAAAGAGCTTTCAGAAGTGATGGAAATAGGAAGAATGCCTTCTCTATTTTGGCTGGTCAGTTCTTTTCCTTTGGTTGAATGAGTATTCCAGCCGGCATTTTTTTTCTTGAAAATCTCCGTTTTCTATAATGACAGTAGTAGGAAAGATGTGAAGAAACTTACTCGAAGGCATTTCACTTATTACATTATTTGATATGAATAACTCCCAAATAACCAAAAGAATGGGCCATACTCAGCCACAGTGACCCAGGAAATCCTTGATACAAGTGACCTTCAACAGCAGATGATATGCTGTCCATTTGCCCAAACTACAGATTTCCATGTTATTATTTGATTGTCCATTGTGGAAAAGGGCGATGCCCTTAATTCAGAAAAAACAAGACTCCTACCATTGAGAGAGAAAGCTTTCCTGCCTTTTACTAGGCCTTCTATACAGTTACTTCTTTGACTCATTTGTAGCTATTCTCAAATGGGTTCTATATCATTCATTCAGTTACAGGAAAGCATTCCATCTATGTTACTTATGCTTTAAAAAAACACACTTAAATTCTTGTTAAAGAAGCATTTAAAATATATAGCTATTTTTGTACGAAGAAATAGCAACGTGTAGGAAAGCTGAGTTGTTTGAAGAATATATAAGGGTTGTTGTATGTGAAAACATATTATACATGTGTATATACATCCACACACAGAAAACCATTGGCTGCTTTTATTAGTTTTTTCATGTTTATCCTGCTCTTATATCATTGCCTACACAGTGTACAATGTGCTACTGCTGGTGAGAGTGACAAATTATCAGAGAAAAATCGGGAAGTCCCTTTGTAGTCCATTGAATTTATTCCTTCAGGAGCTCATTTATATTTGATTTTATTAGGCTTTATATTGAAGACAGTCCATTTTATGGAAGTGTATTAGCCTTGTCAAGTAGACGGTGGGATCAAGAAAAACTGAATGCAATTTTCTTATATATGTTACCAGTTAATTTCCTTGGTGAAAAGTAATCTGAGGTTTTCCTTAGACTTCTCTTAATAACCAGAAGCTTGTGGTATTGTTCTGTAGTTTTCTTTGTAGGTGGCTTGGAGGTAGGAGGAAGAAGGGCCCTATATAGAGCTTCATGTTTGACAATAGCAGGGATCATACTTTTTGCTTTGACTTCTTTTATCTTTCATTCCACCCATACTTCTACGTTGTTATTGTAGATCTAAGAGATTTGTATTAAGTGATGTCAGTTTTATTAGAGACAAGGTGATTGAAATAATGGACTATTGTGATAGTGCATTAGTCAGAGATGGTGAATTTCAATTATGGTCTTGCCATTTGCTCCTGTTACTAATAGTAAGCTGCCTACTAAATCAGATGAATGCTTGAAATCTTTCCCAAAAGTATGCAGTGAGAATTAATGAATTGGTAAAATATTCTGAGATTCATTAATATAAAATGTTTCTGGCAGACTTTTATGGTAATAATTGAAAGTTGACTATTTTTGCCTCATATATAAAATAGTGAGAACTGGAAGTAAGTCATCGGTGAGGGACCCACAACATCATTGAAAAAAATGCCAAAATAATTTATTTGAGTCTCTCTTTTTAAATGGATAAAAATAATAAAGATAAAGTGACTTTGTCTTTCTGTTCAAATAGAGCAATATGTCAGATAAGTGCCATAGAATATAGTGTTTGTGACTATATTTGTGTATATTTAGATTATTTGAACCTCTAGGTCTGATAAATTCAACATTTTACAAGAGCTAGCAAGATATTTTCAGTAAACACCCATAGAATTTTTTCCCCAAGGGAAATAAGCATTTAGTTAATATGGTAAGTATTCTCAGAGATATTTGGGAATGAGTCTCCATAAAGCACAATGTTGAAACAATTTACTAAAAACATTTCAGGAAATGTGCTTCTTAAAAGTTTTGCGAAAATTTATTTTATAAAATGCAAATAACATTTGAAATGAGTTTACTAATCATCCTTTAACTGACAGATTTTCACATGTACTTTTATGGGAAAAAATCAATAGTCATACATATCCATGAAGTTTCTCTTACATGTGTATGGATATATCTCTCTGTATGAGGGAAAACAGTCTCATTTTCTTTTGTTAGTTTCCCAAGTATTATCATTGTTATAATTTATGAGAACTTCATTCTAATGAGTAAAAGTGAAGTCATGTTTTTTTTTTTTTTACTTTTTTTCAAACATAAGCACAAGCCTTCTTCCCAGACCCTGCTCTCATTCTAACTGTCCTTTAAACTCTTCTATTTAGTTGCCTTTTAAATGACATAAAATGAATAAAATGCATTATTTAGTGAGCACTGCTTAAAGATATTGATTATTTATCATTTCTAAAGCCCAGAGAAGGTAAAACACATAAAGTACCCTACCAAGATTGAAATGAGCAAAGCAAGTACATGTGGCCTGTCGGTTTTTGGTCTTTATTTAGTGCTTTCAGGCTTGCTCTGTCTCAGTTGTTTATGTAATTCTAAGCAGCCCTATTTTGCATCTTGCTTTATATTTTCCCTCTGTAACTTTGCCTCCAGGCTTTTATCCTAATGTAAATACTGATGAATAGCAAGAAGGTGGTTGTTCTGGGAAAGAAGTCAAAGAGAATCCCAGGCTGGATTCTTTATTTGAATCTACATAAGCAAAGTGTCGGGAGGAGGGGCTTAACCTTTCCTGCCCCTGTGGTTGAGCTGCTGTGGTGGTGTGAATCAGAGTCAGGATAAAATCCAAAGTCAACACCAAATTATTTTTTTTTTATTTTTATTTTTTGGTTACATATCCCCCCCTTTCTGCTTGCTCTTGCTGTGTTCATTTCTCTGCCTTCTTCTGTGTCTGCTCTGTCTCCCCCCGCTGCGGTGACGCGCCGAGCCAGGTCACCGTGCAGGTGGCTCTGCCCCGCTTGTGGGCCGGTCTGCATCCGTTCCCGGGTGGCATTTTTTTGCTCCGTTCGCAGGCGGCTCACCCTGCCCACGGTGGCTGTGCCCCACCCACAGCAGCTTTGCTTTCTCAGGCAGTCTGCCCACTCGGAGAGGTCCCCGGGAACCGAACCTGGGGCCTCCCATGTGGTGTACCAGTGCCCTATCCACTGGGCTATACAGCCGGCCCCAACACCAAATTATTAAGGTAATTAGGATCACAGCTATAATGAAGTCATGTCACTTCCGTGGGTTATAAGGACAATACTTTGTTTCTCATTTAATTTCTATAAGCCTGTATGAGAGGCATTGTTTCCATCTTCCTAATAAGAGGGATTATTTGACTTGCTCAGGAATGCACAGTTCCAGAGGAGTTCCATCTGAAAGGGTTGTGCTTTGCCAGCTTGCTTTCTTCTGTCAAACTATCCATTACAATTACATCTATTAATGTAGCCCAATCTAGTCTACTATTGAAGTGCAGTTAGGCAGTTTCTAGTTTGCGGCTATATGAATAGTCCTAAAAAACTCTTCACATGTCTTTTGGCATAAATAGGCATGCATGTCTCATGAGTGTATATTTAGGAGTGGAATTGTTTGGTCATAGAGTAAAACTGTTTTGCTCTATGAAAAAACTGCTTTACTTTTAAAAAGCAAAACTGTGTTGCCAAACAGTTTTCTGAAGTGGTTATACCAGTTTATTCTCCCACCAAGTGGGTGAGAGAGCTAGTTACTATATACCCTCCTCAACATTTGACGTTTTTGGTCCTTTTAATTTTAGCCACTCTAATACATGTTAATGGTAAATGAGAATGTATTGTAGTTTTAATTTGCATTTCCCTGATGACTAATGAAGATGAGCACTTTCCCATATGCTTTTGGGCCACTTTCATTAATTTGAAGTAATTGGAAGTAAGAGTAAATGTTTTCATATACACACTTATCCAAAGAGAATTTTGTTTGTGCTTTTGGCAGGAGGTGGTAGTTTGGTAGGTTTAATTTTTTTAATTTTAATTTACACATTGGTGTGCAAACCCAGATCATTTTTGCTCTGTTGCTTTAAATGCATAGCAAGGAGGGGTGGAGATTAAATGGTTGGCACTCAGGTGATTGGTTGACTTTTAAAAAGTGGCTGATAACCTAATAAAACTGATTCTGACTATTTTAAATAAGTGATTATAGGGGGAGGAATAAAAGCCAGTGGGATATAATTCACCAAGTATCTATTTTTTTTAAAGGAAACACGTTTATATAAATTATGTAGGCTTTGTTAAAAAAGAAAATAAATTTGGAGCAAGAAACCAATAAACTTGTTTGCCTCTATGGGAATGCTGAAACCATGGGAAATACTCAGGTTGGGCTTGGGGGTTGTCATGCATGAGCACAGTTGTAAATTAGTTGGCATCATAGAGACACAAGGGACTGCATGACTGCAATGCTGACGCTGAGTGAGGGGATCTATGCAGTAATGAAAAAGGTAGAAAGAGCAATCGAAAGGAAGGCATGCTGTTTTACATATTAGATGCAGTACTTTTAGAAAGCTTCCTGAAAGCTGGTGGTTATTAAAGGAGATTCTGTCACAACAAACAATTGAATGATCTGAAAGCTAATGGTGTTGGTGTAACTCATGGGTATGGATTGGGTCTGGACTCAGTGTTTCCTCACTAAAATTATCCTAATTTAGTATTTCAAATAATACCAGATAAATCATAGGCTTAGGGCACTTTTCTAATGCTATTGGTCTGTGTGATAAATATGGGCAAGACTTAATTGTGCATCACTTAGTTAAGATAATTGGGATTATGAGAAGGAATATTTTCACTAAAGAGAAATAGCAATGTTTTATTAAAGAGAAGTTTCATCAACATAATCCCGTAGGCTGCTTAAATACTATCATTAATTTTATGCTGCATTTTTTTTCATGAACTCCTCAAAAGGCATTTGGCATACTGTTACCTCTTAAATATTAATATTGGTAAACATCAAATCAGAGGAGAAATAATGAACTAGCAATATATTAATACATGGATAATTAACAATAGAGCCTTCAGATTAATTACTCTATAAAACACCACATGCCATTTTAATGATCTTTAGAAAATTTCAAATCTACTGTTAGTCAACTTAAAGCAGAGCTGGAATGCCAGGAAAATGCAGGGCCATATCATAGGGTGATGACAATGTCACAGTAACTTAGTCCTGTGTCTTGTATGTCACAAACCTGAGTAATATAAATTAACTCTCACTATCATTATTTCTTTCTAATCTTTGTACAGTATTTTTAATGTTTTAACTAAAAATAGTGTGCATAGAGTAGTCTAACCATATGCTATATATCTCTTCTTTTCTCTCCTCCAAACTCCTAGTGCCTTATGTATCTTTTCAGATGATTTTTAATGTATCCATTCACATTGGTGTGTTTAGGCTTTTTACCTATGGTAAATTATATCATGCATTTTCCTGGACCTTTCTTTTTTGTTAATAATATATCTTGGAGACTTTTCCATGCCACCTAACTTTAAAAAATGGTTGCATATTATTCTACTGAATAGTTTATAATTGTGTTTCTTCTCTCTCAGAGGATATTTGGTTGTTTCCAGTTTATTGTATTGTGTGAAATACAATGCTGTATGAAATTGAGAGTGTCATTTATGAATAATCTTGATGTACTTTTATATGGCTTTACATATAGTGTAAATTGCTAATGGTGAAATTTTTGGGTAAGAGACTATGGCACTTTAAATATTGCCATCTCTTGCCAAAAGACTACAAAAAGATGGTCCTGGGTGATTTTCCCCTTTAGAGAGGGAACACAAGGTGGCAGTGCTAAGGGAAACCTGAAAAACAGCACTTTCCTCTTGTTTTCCCAGGGTATTTAGAAAGAGCATTAGGGGAGCTGTTTTATTCATTTACCAAGCAACCTTGACAGGGTAATAAAGGTAACATTTCATGGGAACTCCTCCAATGGTAGATTGTGTGTAGAGGCCCAAACATCCTTGTTTTACCGCAAACAATGTTATATTATTTTGTGAGCTCCCTTGAAATTATTGTTAAAATTAATTGCTGGTCTGCATCTTCAGTAAATTCCATAGATGGCATAAGAATGCATTGCGTTTATTTTTTTTCTGAAGTGAAAATGGCTTTCCAGAAGACATAACACGGGGTACTGCTCTCTGATTCTGAGGCATTGTGCTGTGCCTATTTAATCATGTTTTATTTTAAAATAATAGAGGGTGCTCGGCTTCCAGTACTTCACCCTGAATTGTAATTTCTCTTCATTATTAAAATCCTTGAAGAAATGTATTTGTGGATATTTTTGTTTTGCATGCCCCATTACATTTTCTCAAAAGAATTTCTTTGCCCATATAATGACATTTCTTAAATGCCTAAAACTCTTTAGAAGAAAGCATTATGCAAATCTATCTGTGATAATAATGAAAGCAAACTGTCTAGCACAGTTATGGGGGACTAAAAATGAAACTCTTTAGGCGAGCAGTAGGCTATTCCTCCTCCTTAGTATATTCTGTAAGACTTTGAGACAAGTGAGAGGATTTCAGATTTTTACCAAAGCAGAAGAATGATAATCTAAGTATCATTCATAGGAGACCCAATTTAAGACAGAAGAAAAGCACTTACTTTTGGCAGAAAATGCAGCTTCTTTTTTGCAGTGTTGTTAGGTAATTGTTTTAAAAATGAGCTTATTTTCTTCTCAATAGAGATCATACCAAATAGCATTTTGAAATCGGAAAAGGGAACAATAAGAGGTATGCAATTTAAAGCATCTTTTGATTTTGGCAGCTATGCAGAAGGTAGTAACTCAGGAAGACCAACTGAATAATAAAGGTGAATGGACAATGTAGTGCCTTTTGGAGATTTCAAGCCCCAGCACCCACCCAACAAAAAGTACCAAGCAGCAACTCCTCTGCACTGGATTCGCCACTGGATGCCTTGAATATTATACGTGTCAAACATTTACAGATTGTGTAAATTATTGTAGATTAAAAATTAAATGAAGAAATCACAATGATATAGGAGTTCAGTGTGAGAAGGGGACAGAAAGTAATTATCTTTTTCAGCTTAGAGATGGTTGCAATAGAGTTCAGTTCAGTTGTGTTTCTATTATGCAAGAGCCTGCCTCAAATTCAAAATAATTTAACTATAAAGATGCATACGAACATGAAATTATTTTTTAAAAAATTGTTCCTGAAATGGATGGTGATAAGAATGGAGCTGCATCCAACTCAGGAACATTAGGCTGATAAAATTTCTATTTGTAAGCATGGCTTCTGTAACCCCATGGCTTACTACTAGAATATTCCACCCACCTTATATATGAGAACCTCTGCTTAGATTTTGCTTGTAAATGGCAGCAGCTCCTATCCATATCCTCTCTTCATCCTAGTTGCTGTAGTGCTACCTATATTGGGAAACTGGCTACAGGATCTGGAGTTTGGGCCCAAGCAATAGGGTCACACTTGGTGTTTAGATTAGAGGCTCAGATCCTGGAGTTAGTGTGTGTGTGTGTGGCTTTTTTTTTTTTTTTAGGAGGTACGGGGGATTGAACCAGGCACCTCATACATGGGAAGGAGGCACTCAACCTTTGAGCTACACCCGCTCCCTGTTGTGTGTTTTATATTTCACTTACATTGTAGATGTAAATAAATTCTGGGCTGGCTTCAGAATGGCCCTCACTTATAAATGTTATTTCAAGCCGTAAAAGAGGTCTCATAAACACTTGTGCAACTAATTCAGCAACTCAGAAAAGAAAAGTTTGATTCCAGTTAACACAGTAGCTAATACATAACTGTAATATTTATGATTTTCAATGTTGGCAAGTGATCCCTAGGTCCATGACTCATTCATTTGTAATTTTGCTGAGACTTGAATTTTGTCAAATAAGCAGGAGCACGTGCACTTAGCTCAGTGCTTCTCAAATGTTAGTGGGAATATGAATCACCTGGGGATCTTTTTAAAATGAAGATTCCGACTCAGTGGTTTTGGGGTGGGGCCTGAGATTTTGCATTTTCTAAACAGCTCCGGGGGGTGATGCCAGCACTGATTAGCAAAAACTTAAGCAGTTAGAGGTGCTTCCCCGACTATCCAGGATCTCAACAAAGCTTTATTTTCCTCCGTTTGAACTTAAGTGTGCAGTAAGCAGTAAGGTCTCAGACACATACATACACATAGAGTCTATATTTTAAGCGGACATTTATTACGTATTTTCTCAGTGCAGAGCCTTTACACGAATCATCTCCCTTGCTTCTCATATTGGCTCTGATTTTACAGATAAGGAGACTGAAGCTTAGCGCAGTTATATCACTTACCCACAATAATCCAGCCAGTCAAGTGGCAGCATGAACACATGTGGTGTTTTTCTGTAGCTCATATACTGCCTTAGTGATACATATTTCCTTAGTGGAAATAGAAAAGAACAGTATGAATGAAGAAGTAAAAAAGTTTGTGATGTTCAGGAGGCAGCAGGGACCGTAAGTTCAAAGGATACGTAAGTGTTTAGGAAATGCCATATTTTAATATTCATTTCTATATGTTGTAAGTAAAATGAGAAAATCAAATACACATTACCAATATTCATTGTTCAAAGGTAATACTTGCATCTCTTTAAGGAATCACAACTTTTCATTGCTTTGTAGTACCTCATTGTACACAGATCGGAAACCATGGACTCTGATAGTTCAGGAAAGTAAATTTCAAAAGCATGTATCCTCTGGTTGGACTGTTATTTCATTTTGGTAAAGAAAGACAGGAGAGAGCAAGCTGAATTAAAACTTTAAAAGTATCTACTCTGAAGGTGCAGCCTACCTGGATTATTAAGTAGAGTTTTTGAAAGTCAGTGGCCCTGGAGAATTCTTCTTTGGTCCCCAAACTTTTTTTTTTTTAAGTTTTCTTTTCATTTCTATCAGATGAGGTCTTTTTGTAAATACTGGTGGTGTAATAATTCACATTCCTCTGATTTCCCAAGTCTTTTGTAGCTTGCTACATTCCCATAAAATATATAGTTTTTGTTTCTATCAGGTGGTTCTACTGAGAATGTTTGTGCTGTCAATGTTAAAGTAAGCTGTTCTTGTTCAATTTTAACTATTAGTGCCTCAAATACATGGAAAGCTTTATTTTGCACCTTGTCAAAATAATAATAAAAATAATAAAAGCAACCCAATATTAGAAAACTTTAGGACAATGCATTTTTTCCACGAGCTTAAGTTTCCTTTCTCCTTTACAAAAATTCCCCCATTAATCCATGCCTTTGGGATTGTGGCCCATGCCACTTGATTCTTAGGGTTATTTCAAAGATGGTAATCTGGGAGGAATTGGCGAGCATGCACAAATGTACCTTATGATTACAATGAGTGTGGCCTTGGATAATCTCTCAGTTTTTACTCAATCTATTCATGCTTTTTTTTTATTTTTAAAGAAACTTTAGATTATATAAATGCTATAAAAAATATAGGAGATTCCCATAAACCCTACCCCCTCCCTCTCCCACACTTTCCTCTATTAACAACAACTTTCATTAGTGTGGTACATTTGTTACAATTGATGAACACATATTGAAGCATTGTTACTAACCATGGACAATAGTTACATTATAGTGTACACTTTGCACGGTGCAATTTTATAGGTTTTGACAAAATATATAATGTCATGCAATGTCATGCAGGACAATTCCAATGTTCCCAAAGTATCCCATGTTACACCTATTCTTCCCTCCTCCTCCCCTCAGAACCTCTGGTGGCCACTGCCTTATATCTATGATACAGGTTCGTCCATAGCCATAATAATAATAAGTCTACTTTAGTTCATAGTTGCGTTCCCCCCTTATGTTTGTTTATTCCTCAATCTTGAGGATTTTGGAATGGTGATGCCCACTCTGTTTATGATTGAGAAGAGGCTTGGATCCCATGAGGCTGGTGGCTCTTCTGCCTCTTTTATTTGAACCTATAATTAGCACTATACTCACTAAATGTATGTCCCAGAGACTGAAATCTCCAGTCTGTTCATATGCCTGTTGAGCCCTGAATCTTAGCAGAGTTTAACACCTACTCCCCAGTTTGTTAGACTAGTCCAGGACAACTAACAAAAGGATGATGATGGACAATGCCCATCCCCCAAAACAGGGCAGATCTACAACTGCAAACAAAGACAGTTCTTTTCAAGCCTTTTTTGACCAGCTTCGGTCCTCATAGATTATTGTAGCATCATCTGTGAGAAGACATGAACCATGAACTTTTTTTTTCCCCCCTCAGTTATTAGTGTTAGATTTGGGAAACTAATTCTTTGTTATACTTGGAATAGGAAAAAATATATATATAGTGAGTGGCACTTTCTTTTCTGACTACTTTGTGGGTAAACATCATGTTTTTTTAAAGCTTTTAAAAATTGAGCTTTTCTGGTCACAACTTAGGTCATCTTGCTGCAACGCAGGATTAAGAGTTTTTCCTAAATATGTCTATGCCTGTAGCTTTTCTCAGTCTCTGAAACTCAGACAGTCACTACTTTTATTTTCAGTTGGGAAGAAGGGAGGGAGCGGGCTAGTGTGAAACTAGATGTACATTGTACTTGTTCACTGATTCGTTTTATCTCTTTTTTTTTTAAAGATTTATTTATTTTATTACA